>LGAG01002009.1:142574-158786 GCA_001278395.1 Lerema accius
CATATCAATAGTTTTTCATATAGCTACAAAAATACAATATTGTATATAATACAGTCTTCAATGACTTCGTTTTGACACTGTGTCCTAAAGACGACATTTCTATTTTCAGACGCCAGGATTACTAGGATTTCTGCCACATACACAGTATGACTGGAACTACACCACTGAAAATGACAATTACAGCTTCCAGTGTCATCGCAGCAGAACAGTCAATCTGACCAGCGGACACATGTTGGGCGGCGGCAGCTCCATCAACTACATGGTCTACGTACGGGGCTGTTCCGGTGACTTCGACAGCTGGGCAGCTGCCGCTAAAGACTCTACATGGAACTGGACTAATGTGTTACCATACTTCATTAAAAGTGAAAATTTACAAGACGTAGAGATATTGAATTCTCCTCTGGGTGTTTACCATGGAACTGATGGGTTTTTGGGGGTTACTCGACAAACGAGTGCCTTAGCTGATAAGTACTTAGAATCTTTTAGAGAATTTGGCAATGATATAATTTTAGATATAAATGCAAATTGCCATTTAGGATACACTCGACCGATGTTTACGATTAGTAACGGTGTCCGTCAATCCACTGCATATGCATTGTTAGCAGCAATGAAAACCAATAATAACTTACATATCTTGAGGAATACATTTGTTAATAAGATAATATTTGATGACAACAACAACGCAATTGGTATTGAAGTGACTACCAATGATAATAAGCCTATAACATTAAGAGCAAGAAAGGAGGTAATAGTTTCAGCAGGCGCGTTAAATACTCCTCGCTTACTAATGCACTCAGGAATAGGTCCTAAGAAACATCTAGAATCTCTAAATATACCGGTCAGAAGCGATTTACCCGTCGGAGAAAATTTGCAGGATCATCCTTCTATTCTATTCACTTCACGGCTGAATAAATTGAACGAACCACCCCCGGTCGCAGATCCGCGTCAGTTTCCTTTCGACGCTTTCACTGGATTTGTAGCACTGAACAAATCCAGTGTTTGTCCTGATTATCAAACAGTCAACTTTGTCGTTCCTAATGATTCAGAGTCTATTATGGAACTGTGTGTTTTCTATTATGGCTTACAATTTGACATCTGCCAGGAAATCTACAATGCTGGACTGGGCAGAAGGACAATATTCACAACGCTTATCCTTTTACATCCCAAGTCACGTGGACGAGTACTCCTCCGTAGTACTAATCCTAGAGACCCACCACTGATACAGGGGGGGTATATATCGGACGACCGCGACTTAGAAACCTTCGTGGATGCTCTCGTTGACTACTTCAAGGTTTTTGAAACGCCACATTTCAAAAGTGTTAACGCACATGTAGTAGACTTGAAACTAAATGGGTGTTCAACGCTAAAGTACTTGAGCAGGGAGTGGTTGCGATGCTACGCGAAGTGTATGATGATCTCGACGTACCACTACAGCGGGACCTGCGCACTGGGCTCCGTGGTGGACAGCCATCTGCGGGTGCACGGGGTCAGTGGACTGCGTGTGGTGGACGCGGGCGTGATGCCCGAGTTAGTCAGTGGCAATACCAACGCCGCAACCATCATGATCGGCGAGAAAGGTGCAGATTTCATCATACAAGACCATGGTTGCAACTCATACACCGGTGCCTTCTCTGACCTTCCTCAGGTCGCCCGTTACTGGTCAAATTGGCGATTTTGGCTTTAAATATGAATTTGAAATGTTTATGTCAGAATAATAAACAGACAAAAAAATGAACGAAAGGAGAAGACTTTTGAGAAACGAATTGTTATTTAACATTTTGTCAACGCTTGCTCCTTTTTTGTGTTTTTAAGAACGTACCCTTTTGTTCCTTTCCTTGCCTCTTTATAATGAAAGTTGCAAGGTTACTATTTTGCGAATGACAGAGTTCTCGACAACAGAGTCGCAGCGGCGGTCGGTAGCTGCTTCATATCTTCGTTCGCCTCGACACAACTCGTCGTAGCCTCGACCTCATTCATGGAACCTGACATTGACTCTGACGTCAACCGTATTATGTCACCTGAAACATTGTCTCTCGCTCTGGACGCTCGCGCTGTGATGTCATTTTGTTCCTTTAATATCAATCTAATTAATTGCCCTAATTCGCTGAGTCACACTGACCTGTTTAGGTCTACATTATATCCCATTAAGTAGTCACAATCACTACAAGACGTAACCCATAATTATTTATTCATACGACTCTTTTAAGTATTGAAACAATAATCAGAGTTCAGCTCAAACAGACATTTTAGCCGCAATCTTTACGTGATGTAGCTGCGTATTAATGTTAAAGCAGATAAGTGGTATACTTTCAATTTCAATTAAGTAAATTCCGGTTTCATCATACTACAGTTACTACTAAGTATACTCCACGTAGTGTTAGTTAATTACCTTCGCAACAAGGTTAATTGTATGTTTTTACTTTATTTAACAGATAATATTTTTTGCGTGACTGCTCGAAAATTATACTGGACATTTCCTAATCCTAACACATACGAGTAGAGTAATCCATATGTTGCAATATAATTCACGTAAATCTTTGTAAAAGGTAAGAAACAATAATAAGAATGCGTATCTATAAGTGTGTTGTAATATCTACAAATTGATTTTGAAGCCTTCCGAGACTCATTGTTTTATTAAAGTCCTGCTCGTATTGCAATGACTGCCTCATTTACCATGTTTTACATCATGGCATCAACAACCTTATCTATTCTATTCTATTCAGCCGGTAACAGACGGAGCATGCATAGTGCGAATCGTGCGGCGACGGCGATACAACACAATGCATTACCATAGATTACACACTCATTATGTAACGGAGACAACTGTATGGATGTACTTCACGACTCTTTATTTACTGTGAACTAAGTCTGTGTTTTTCAACACGAGTAGGTATGTGGGTTGTTCCGTCGAATTTCAACAAGTATTATTTCCTGCTACCGAATGTTATGCTGCCTTATTTGTGTTAGTAACGTAAGCGGTAACCATTTTTGGCTACTAAATTGAATTAAAAACTAATCTCTCGACTATTCCAGACTCCGGTTGTATCTGTCGATCAGCACTCAGACGCCGCCACGTCATAACCGCGTTCATAACTTACTACGTCAAACAAAGCATCTAAACTAAACCCTTATTTAATCCTACTAATATTATAAATGTGAAAGTTTGTAAAGATGTTTGGATATTTGGATATTTGGATGTTTGGATGTTTGTCCCTCCTTCACGGTCTAACCGTTGAACAGATTAAGCTGAAACTTGGTACACAGATAGGTTGCATCCAGGAATAGGACATACATAGATACATTTTATCCCGATTATAGGTTCCCTTGGGACGAAATCAATATTTTGTTTATCGACTTTTCCGCGGGCGGAGCCGCGGGCATCGTCTAGTAAGTTATAAGATAACGGGAACGTCATCTATTCCGTATTTTATTTCAATTTGTATGTCGGTGGGGCTCCATTACTCCGTAATGTTATTATTGGACTGGTTCCATTTAGTCGGAATAAGCCTGTAAGAGAATCCGAGTAACAAATTGGATAGGATTTTCCCAAATGTACCGTACGACCGGGCTTGTTAACAAATCTCGCATTACTCCGGAATAACAGCTTCATACATATACGTATACGAAGGCATTATTTGAAGCAAGCAGATATGTCTGCAACAATATTCTGAACTAATGCTATAAATGAAAAAGTATCTCTAAAATATGTTACGTCTGGCACCTTTTCACGTTTAAACTACTACACCGATTTAGTTGAAATTTGGCAAACAAATAGTTCTAATTTAGGAGATGGATGTAGTAACGAATTCATATTGTTTTTATGATCCCCTTGGGATGATCTGGATGTTTATAATTGAGCGCCTGCTGAATACTGTCAAGCAATAAGACGCGATTTTTTTCTTTGGTACAGAAATAAAAGAATGAAAATTGTTTACGATATAGAAATCCGTTTGTAGAACATTAGTCTTTAAAATGGTAATTTTAAAAAATAAAATACAAGGAAAATTGATAACATGATACAATAAACATGGCGGACGTGGACATTAGCACATTGCAGACAAGATACAAGTCAGTTTAACAAAAGCCTATTGATATAAATGTTGTATTCTATGTACCTATATTCATTGTAGACGTCCGGTAGTCGCAAATTATGTTTCATAAATCGGCGTTAGCTGCGACATGTCAAACAGCTCGTAGAGGCAAGATACATGGTGTCGGGTGTCGGGCGTCGGGCGTCGGGTGTCCGGCGTCGGGCCACCGGACAGACTCCGGCGGGTGGAGCACTCGGCTTGTGGACACATAAACATGCCTCACATTCTACTACTAGCTAGGGTTCATACCATAGAGTAATAGATCATTATTTATACTCTCAGTTTCACACAAGCACACAAACTGCACACAAAGTAATAATTATACAAAGACACAAACTTTCACTGTTACCTTAATTGAATTTTTTCTTCGCTAAACGTATTTAGAACTATATTTATCACCTGAATATTACTAACAATAATTATGAATTTATATTTTAAGAATAATTTTGATTACCTAATTCAATTTGTAAATTGAAATGCAACACAATCCATAATTACAAAATTAACATATTGCATACAGAAAATAAGTAACTTGAAGTAAAGTATTGAACTGTAAGCTAAGTACCTATTGAATAAAAGTAAGTTTTCCATTAGGGCCGTCATGATGCACCAGCCAACAACCCTATGACAGTGAGCGCACCGAATTAGCTTTCAGAGAATGAGCGGCAGCAGGACGCGCGGTGCGGAAACTGCCGCCGCTCGTCCGATACATCCACGAAGACAGGACCATTGCGACGAAAAGCCGGCTTTGAGATGCATGCACTCATGCAGTCATCCATCCGCATTTGTCAGTCTGTCTGCCACGGATCTGTGCCATATTTTCGGAGTGGAAAGAGCCGAATTTCCTATTGAATTTTAAAAGTGTTCTAGCGGCGACGACGAACGCGCTCAAAGTGAATCTGCGACTACAGTTTATTTTTGTGTTGCTATTGAGCGAGCAGAAAGGAATATGATGACAGAGAATTCATAACTTGTTGACAAGTAACAATAATAAAATTAATATAAATTAATACAAATAATTACATGATCTTCTATAAAATCCAATTTAATAATTATTGAAAAATTACAACATGATCTTTCTGTTTTGTAATGATAAGTAAACAATTTTGACACAGATGTTTAACGATCCGTCTGTCTACCCGTCTACGCGAAAGACGTACACCTTCCTAGTGAACGCCTGAAAGTATTATTTATGTTGTGGTAAAAGCTACAACAAATAAACCGTCGTTCGGAGCGGAGTTCGCAACTTGCCATCAATCCACAATCAGCGGAGAGCGGAGCAGTGGCGCCACATTTCCCTGCATTACGAGATTACATTCGCTCATTTCATTTCGATGTACTATGTGTATCTACTTACTAAACAAGTTCGTTATTGAATTTTCTTCTAAGCACGAGTTGAGGGAAAAGTTAAATTGTTATTACGAAGACTGTGGTACTGTAACTATCGTCTACCATTAATTTTGGTGTGTATTGGTAATAACTAATATTTTTTTAAGTAGCCGCTACTATTCTCAGGTAAAATGAAGTAAAAAATATTTTCCCGAATTTTTTTCTTAAAATAATAATATACCTAAGTATAGGGGAATATAACATAATAGGGGAAAGATTAGAGTTAAATCTCATGAAATCTTACCGTGAGTGACACAAAGACACGTTCACCTTTACAAACAACCCAGCGGCTTTGTTTCAAATATTACGTTGTGATAGTAATTGATTATTGTAAAACGATAACCGTGTAGACATTTATATAGGTAAGTTGTTAGCAAGTGCAATAGTACCTAACTGCTGCATAGTTCGGCGTAACATAGATGGTCATTACTGTTTTGCTAGTATCTACACTTGATATGACGTCGGGAGCTAGTCTAACTGTAGCGAACCCACTCCAGCTAAACAAATAAACACAGCCGAGTTTATACAGCATGAGTGATGGAGAAGCATCTCAGTTAGAAACTGTGGCGATACAACTCGTAAACTAGCACCGACACGACATCGTGCGCCGTGTTGGACTGAGCTATGTTTGTGTTGTATGACTAATGGAGACCTATCTCTGTTCGAAACTAGTATAACCCTTACAACCCGAGCATTTGCGTCCCCACACGAGCACGGTATCTAAGTTATCAGACCACTAACGCCATCTAGCGCCCGCCCGCGGCCCGCGGTCGCGTCGCATGACTGATAGAGTCCCGTCTGTTTGAAACAGTTTAACTCGGCGTGAAGGAACATGTCATAACATAAGGTGCACCGTATTACTATTCTTGCAACTTTGTTACCGACATTGTCGAGATGGGTACACTCGTACCGACCGAAGCGTGAAATAAGCCAAGATACGTTACCGAGTGACTGATTGCTCTGACTTTAATTTAAAAGTGCATAGTTAAGCGAGTTTCGCAATAAACATAATGAAACGATGTTAAAGTATAAAAACGACGCCAAGCGTTAATGTTTCACCTTTCCTTTAATACAGAAAAAAACAATTAGCATAATTCTGAAGTTTTTTAGAAATCACACGTACAAAGCAATGTGCTTTAATATTATGTGGTAATTAATACGGGCGATGCGTTCCACGGAACTGCACACCCAAATCATATAATTAGTTAGATAAAGAAGTTGCAGCCGCCGGCACAAAGCGGGCCCACTCTGGCCCACTCCGGCCCACTCGCGCCGCCCTCCACCGCTCTCGACGCCGAGAGCCGGGAGCCGAGAGCTCTCACCGACACTACTCTCGAGTGTCAAGTGGCTAGATTGATACGACGCTCTGTGCACCAAATTATTCACATAACTCATTCAATTTGATACGCTAATTGCCGTGTTCAGGTTGCAGTTAAATTATTATCGATGTATGATAAATAAAGCGATATGCAATTTATAATGTAGTATCAGAGGTAAACACTGTTCGATTTTCCCTATACAAATTCTGGCGGTGCGAGGGTTCATGATGATGTAATCTTTTAGAGTAAAGCTTTTCCATCTCTGCCTATTTTGGAACAGAAGCTTCCAAAGATAGGTAAATGTGTTTCTAAAGGATTCTAAAATCTTAAACCTATCCTCATTTTCTTTTCATTTTATGGATTCATTGCTTTGCCTGTGATAAAAATGTGCCCATATTATTCAACAAATACTGGCGATCCGAATGTGTGTAGGCATGAGCTCTCACCTCTTATTTACTGTGGTCCCGCTAAGTGTCCGTTAAATGAGGTGAGAAGCGGCAATAAAGTAGCCGGGGCCCGCGCCGGCCGCAGCTCAGCGACGGCAGAATGGCCCCAAACTACCGCCACTAGTGCAAACTGGCGCTCACAACTCCCAACTTGCACCATTACGGCTGCACCGCGCTCCGCCCGCCGCCCGGCGCCATTGTTCTCCATCATTCTTAACTTTTCAATTCACCCTCGCCTTCAGCTCGCGAGGCCGAAGCTGAACTTCGATGGCCTGTTAACGTTCTCATAAAGGAACTTTTTAACTCGCTCCTGAAATCGGGAAAGTTTATACTGTCGGAAGTTCCCGGGTCTTTTATTTAAAATCGAAAACCAATCAATTGTTCAAAGCGACCACCGAACGCTTTCCGTGTGAAGGATTTAAATTGCTCCCGCCGACCCCCGCGCCGTTCCCGCGACAATCATGTTACGACGATATAAAACTTCCCAACTTCAACGAATGCTAATTTATTAAAGTTAACTTCGAATAACTACAATGTTCTACAAATACCATCAACACCTTTTCAAAGGTATAAACGTCTTATGAGTATCACTACAGCAAGATGGAGAAAATATTCTTATGGTACCTATTACCCAAGTTTTGTCAGCGCGGCTCACTCCCGTGCTGAACAATGGGACTGAAATAATTGAAGAATTCATTCGTTCAAAGCTCCAAGTGCCGCCGCGGACATTACAAAACTTCGAAACTTCATGCTTTTATCGTTTGAGATTTCCCCTTTCTAAATACTTTGCCGAGAATATCTTATATCTCGACTTATCAACTTATCTTAACAATCACAAAGTTAAATCGGCGTAGCGTTCCTCCACTTTTATAGATATCCGTCTTCTTCATGAAGGAATTTTATGGTATTTTTATAATGGAAGTTGGAAGAGAAAAAGATCTCAATTATTCCTCCTCGCTGAACGATCGAATTGAATTCCTGACGACTTTATTTGTTACAGAATTGGTGTAAGCAAAATTTAGAGATATTATGAGATCCAATGAATACCGACTGAATTGTAGACATTGTTAAAGAACAAATTAAAAGTTACGGGAGAGCTTAATATAGGTACAAGTAAGGTGCTACCGAGCACGGGTAATCCACTGAGTTCTATCGTCACACCATTTGCAGCCTTCTGTGGTCGCATCAAAGTTTAAAAGCCCGGTGGCGGCGGCGGCGAGCTACAGCCGTCGAGTGTCAAGTTCGTCATGTTTGCTCGTACATTTTCTCGCGCCCGCTGAAGTGGCGAGTTCTCTGATTTCTTCACCTGCGTCTCGCGGTCACAATGCAGTTAACGTTGAGTTAAACTCTGCGGGATGGAAATTTTAAATTGACGAAGGCAAGTTAGGTACTTACTAACGAACAATTTTAAAGTAAATATTTTCAATCGGCACTAAATGACCCGGTGAACTTCGTATCACCTAAGAATATACACATAGTTTATATGAAATTAAGTGTTGCTGCTATTATTATTTTGTTCGTATTTTTTCATATTTTGTCACTTTTTACTACTATGAATTAAGATGAATACCTATTTGTAAATCAAATTCATTTTGCCAAATCAAGCTCTCAAGTTTTAGCTAGACTTCTAGACAATAGTCTGTGTATTTGTGTGTATTAATACCAATTCGTATTTGTTTTATCTAGTACCTAAAATGTTAAGCACTTCGGTGATTAATTTATGTAAAAATCGGCGAACATTTCAATAATCCCCAGGCGGCTCTCACTCCCGTAGACCACTGTCGGTCTGGCTGCTGAGCGGCAACACTAATCGTTATTATTGGCGAAGAACCGTCCCATATTTCCTCGTAATCAAATTCATTGCGGATACCAAGACGGCCTAGATTTCCCTCGGGAACGTCACCGAGCGATAGTTGCCAGACGTTGCGATACGCAGTTCATCTAAAATGCCACAATTGCCAATTCGGGTAAACAAACATACATATTTCATTCACATTTCATCACACGATATCTTCAGGGGTGTAATAAAGCAGTTTAGAATTTAATGTAATTTAAATTATGATTTTAAACAAAGAAAGAAAACTTATCTATGCCGCTATGTAACATTATTACAAACACAAAGGAAATAATGTTAAAAAAACGAAAACTACACTGCTCACCTATAGCTATAAACTGCTAAATAATAATTTAAATAGCTAGAATCAGTAAACAAGGGCGGCGTTCGTGTCCCTGCACTATCTCAACACAACAAACTCTGCAAACCCATTTGAAACCCGCAACACACTCGGAACAAAATCCATTGGCATTGTATTCAAACTACGGCTCTACACACAATTAAAACGACCACAACTCTCCAGCCCTTACCGCGGGCTCCATAAAGGTCAGTTTCGCGTGTCCGATCGATGTACTATTTGAAAACGTTTCAGTCAAAATGGATTTGTTTCCGTCGACGGGCCTCGCATTCGGGCGGCTTTCGCGGGTTTTAAACGATGTGTCAAACCGTTTGAAAGGTAGGCACTAGGCACTAAGCCGCACTGCGTTCGAATGTTAAAGTCGGTTTAAGCACTTTAATATTTGTCATATCGTTCGGCGAACTCCGCCGGCGCTTTTATTTTATTTTGAACGAAAAGTGAAAAGAGATTTAGCTAGTTTATCGTACTTTTTGACAATTCGGTGTTAAATTGTCTTTTTATATAGAATTTACTTTATTCCCCTACAGGTATTTTGCTGATAACAATCGTACTTATTTCCGATGCACCTCTGACCGGACTATTCGCATATATTGTAAAGTCTTTCCTTCTCTCATTATCTACTATAATTCTAGCTTAATGTGTCCGCAGTGTTAAAATTGTATAATGGCGTCTAGTAACACTGTCCATCGGGCGTCACGTCTGCTTAAAGAGCTACCGACATTCATGTGTGTTAACTAAATCGCCTAAAGAACTTACAAGTTTAATACAAAAATTCCAAACCGAATATCACTTTCCTTGCAAAGATTTTTAAAAGAAAAATGTAATGGTTCAAAACACCTACAGTAATGAGGCCAATCTCTTTTTACTACTGAAATATTTCACCCATAACGTCGGATGTAAAAGTAAACAAGATAACAGCCCCAATTAAGTGATGGAAAGTCGGTTTCCCGAACATTGTTGGGGTAACGTCAATATAAAGTCCATTACGAGCGAATATTATTTATCCAACGGATAGCGCCTTGGGGCGTTACAGAACTCGTAAGGAATTGTAAGCCCGTAATACAAAAAGTACTTAAGTGATATACTTAGTCAAATTGAATTTTTTGTGCAGATAAAAAATTAGGGGCGCCGAATGTGTCGGGAAAAGTTGGTAGACCGCGCCGCGCCGAGCCGCGTCGAGCCGCCGGTGACTGCCCTGTTTGCGCGCGGAATTCGTTCAACATTTTTTTTCCATTAAGGTCGATCTTTTAAGACGTCGATTATCCACTTTACGGCGCGGCGGCGTGGTGCTTCCCGGCTGACGAGAGAAGAGCATTATTTGCTTTCAGTTATAGGACATCATTTTATTATTTTTAAATGGAACTGCGTCTCTTATCGCGCTCTACCCTCACTTATTTGTAGCCAATAATAGAGTCCTATTTTTTATTAATCTGTTATTAATACTAGGGACCAACATATTAATATCAACGGAGATTATACGTAGAACAATCGATTGAATCAGTAGTCTGAGTTGTCCTCAAAAAGCAAAGACAAAAAGTGAGAAGCTTTATTATTGTCAAAATGTCATTCATATGTCACGAACTCAAATTATAGTTATGAGTCATTCATGTCATAGTCATAGTTGTTTGTATATAGTCCTGCAGTGTTTCGCGAAAATATATTGGTCTTATCATGAACATCTTCCGAAATACAGTTTGATTCATTTCGACATTTTATTTTATCATATTTTTCAGTTAATTAAAAATACTTTAATTTATTTTCAGTGATGCAGGCAGTGAGAATTGGCGGAACATTTGTTCTACTCCTAACTATATTATATTTTGTACTGTACGCTTATTTAAAACAGAATGCAGTACATACAATTCCGAAAAGACTTCAGAAATACATATTGTACGACGAACTACCCGCCGATAAGAAGGAAGACATAAGTATGGTGAACGCAAAGATATACGAAATAAACACGAAACGCGAGATTAGGAATTGGAAGACGTTCGGTCCTCCCGGCAAGGAGACGGTCACCATAGTAGTTCAAGTTCACAAAGACATCAGAAGACTGCAGTATCTCATAATATCGCTGGCACAGGTCCGCTACATAGACTCGGTCCTGCTCGTCTTCTCCCACAGCTACTACAGCGAGCACATGAACCGCTTGATCGGTAGAATAGACTTTTGCAAAGTCATGCAGATATTTTATCCACACTCTGTGCAACTGCATCCTAATATTTTTCCCGGGGTAGATCTGGAAGATTGCATAGAGGGAAGTGACATCACGAGTACCCCTTGGCACTGCCAGCGGAGGGACGCGCGCGCGGCCGAGCGCAAGCACCACTGGTGGTGGAAAGCTAACTTTATCTTCGACCGATTGCAGTGGTCTTCGAGCTATACTGGCTCTGTTATTTTCTTAGAAGAAGATCAATACGTCGCTCCGGATCTATTGCACATGCTTCAGTATCTACATCGATCCCTATCTTACTTTCCCGAGGTCCAAGTCATGTCCCTGGGAACTATGTACGCAAAAAACGTAGACCCTCATTTATTGATGCTGGAACATTGGAGACCGCCGTTCGACGTCGGGATCGCATTCAATAAAACCACTTGGCAAAAGATCGTCGAACTGTCTTCGTTTTACTGCATGTACGACGATAGCAGCTGGAGTTACTCGCTGCTGAATGTGTTTAAAACCTTTCCGAAATCTGACGTCGACATGGTGGCATGTGTCGCGCCGAGAGTCATCTCGATGAAGCAATTCAATCAGGAGGAGACGGTTTTGGAATTATCTGGATTATTCTCTAAATTAAAACTATTCCCAGAAAAAGTAAGTGCCGCGCATCTGTTCGAATCCAGTGGAAAAAAAGTGTACTTAGACGTGAAAGCCCCTCCGAGGGGTAACGGGGGCTGGGCAGATATAAAGGACCACCTGTTGTGCCTCGATCCATTGACTCCATTAATTCCAGAAAATTACGAATCAACGCCGGCGTCTAGGTATGATCTATACACTGCTTAAAATAAAAACCTTCAAAAAAATAAAAGTTTCAAACAACTTACAGTTTTATAAAAACAGGTATTTTTCTTTGCTTTTATGGTTAATTGTCGTTATCCTGAAACATCTTCCCGTTTAGGTGCTTAAAAAAGTGAAATTGTACACGTGAGAATAAATTGACATAGAAAAAATACATTTACGTGATGACATTTCTGTCAAGGAATCATTTAGACCACAATCATTAACTCACTTATCAACCCTACACCTTCCAATGGTACTTAGACTTTATTTCCATTTATTAACTACACGTAGCTCGGCAAAATAGAGAATCAATAAAATCTTCGAGGACGGCGCGGCGTGCGGATTAATTTCTGGTAATTAGTTTGAATGTGGCCAGTTTCATCAGCCCTCATTACGTATTCCATTTGACCGTCGATCGAGCTCGCATTATGAATCCCTCGAGGACTCGAGATCTGCGAGCTAGTCGCAGTGGCAGGAGACATGCCAATTCTGCGCTCAAAATTCGACCACAGCCAATTACGTCATAATGTAGGGTATACGAGTAAAGTCTCTCGATATTACTGGCTACCAGATGTGAATGTCCACATCAACTGTGTATCATCCGCCTTCTTGCTGTATGTGAGTGGTTTACAGAAGCGTGGAGGTTTACGGAAGTAAAACAAGGGCGAGCAACTAATTTTGAATACTTTGCAGAATAATTGGTAGATTTTTTAAGTAGGTAGTTAGGTACTCGTATGTCCATGTGAGACAAAGGTGAATGAATCGCCCTCTTCTCATTCTTTAGATAGGACTCTCTTTCTTATAAAAAATAATTATATTAATATTAAGATAGGACCTTCTTATATAAACTGTTTTGCTAATCTCCACTTTTGTGCAAAACTGAAATCTAATGTTTCTTGTTACGGGCAAATTCAAAGTAAGATTTTCATATAAGTAGTTAAGTATTTCTCTCAGGATGACGACAGACGATTTTTAACGCACTCTAGATAAAAACGACGCTGGACAGAAGTCGTTTCCCGTGGAGATGTTACCCGCGGCGTGTGACCGTTCATCAGCAAATCTGATTACATGCAAAGGAGTTATTGGGTTAAGCCAACAGAATTGATTTAGCTTGAACTGACCTATTTTTCCAGACGACTCAAAGGTGCGAAAATTTATTATCGGAGTAACGCGTCGCCCTTCGTCTCTATAAAGTTATTGATGACATAAATTCGTTCAGACGCTCGGTAACGCAGATTTATGGGAATTAGTAACGTTCATGAATGTTTTTATACATTACAATGTTAGAAAGGTAGAGTTAATTAAAATTAAATAAAAGAGGGCAGTTTGGAGATATGTGTAAATTATCATTTAACATTTAATATATTAACCGAACCTACTTAAATATTGTAGGTGCCAGTTTCTATTTTAAACTTTTAAAACCTACCCGACAAAGCGCAGCAAACACTGTCGTTAGATGGGTAGGTGACCGCTAGCAGTAACTAGAGCACTTCCGTGTCAACAGTCTACTGAAACTATCCGGCCTACTGTTACTGTAGTTGTTACTATAACAAAGCGGCCTACGTTGAAGACCTGATTGGCATAAACACTTCAGATACTCGGGTTGATCACTGTTGGTGCGTCAGCACAGCGATAGTACCGAACGCTAACCAGATCGGGTTTCGTGTGTGGGCGTATACTGGACTAGTCTAGACTTACCTTTAAGCTGGCTGAAGGGATGTTGGTGATCTTCACACGACTTACTTCCCTGCTTGGCGGCTTGTCCAAACCAGACACAGTACACAACACACACACACACGACCTTACGATATATAGTGGACTGTATGATAAACTAAGATGATAAACTAAAGCGGTGGAAAATTCCACAATGGTGGATTGTCAGCGGCGCGGATGGGCCCAAAGAGCATGCGGTTTGCCTGCTAGCCAGGTTCAGACTAACTTGACAGTCGGCGCTGTGTAGCCGACAAGATATAAGAAATGATGAGGGTAGAAGTTAATAAAATGCGCTTATGTGGCGCTAACAATCACTAACCCTATCCACTAATCCGCACTGGAGCAACGTGACAGAGTAAACTGTGAGCCTCCTCTATGTTCTAAGTTTACTATATAGAAAGCGTTCTGACTAGTCTGTTGTCTGTGTTCATTGATACAATTCATTTTCGGGCAGTTTCCCTGAACTAAGAGCCGTTAAGCTCACGATCCAATAAATCAGCGATGCAGTCACAAACGAGCGCGTCGCGTTCAACGAAGCGGCCTGAGCAACGAGCGCTGGACACAGAGCACCGAGCACTGAGCACGAACCACGTTAACATGCGATAGAACTTTTCGTACCTAATCTAAACGATTACATAATGTAAGAACCGTATGTTTTGTAATTTCGTTTTGTTTTAATTATAAAGTACACTATAAATTTAAATCCCTCACAGGCTGTAGAGGATGCCAAAGAGACCAACATACATACGCTGGAAAAACATTACCTTCCTCCTGAAACAATCGGGTTAAAAAGATGACCGGCGCCACGACCATGCCATCGCCGTTATTTCAGGAGTTCAGGATGCATTAATCACAGCGCTGGCGGCGGCGGCGGCGTGACAAATAGTTGGGGCAGCGAGATCGATAAGCAGCATACATCTTACGGCACACCTAATAAATAATAACCTATTTTATTTTACTTACCATCGTCACACAAGTATCCTACAATATTGCTAACTATTCAATACTAGCTGATGTGGGCCCTCGGAGGGAACGCAAGCCCTTTAGTTTGCGAACTGCGAAAACTTTTCAATCAAGTCCTTAAAAACAGTTCTTTCAAGTGGCCTAAAGCAACATTTAAGTAGTATATTTTAGAAAGCACATTATCTTATCAACTTTAGGACAAGAACAATATCTTCGAGTGGAAATCAGCTTTGCTTATCCTCTTGTTGCAGTCGTATACGATGCCGCTGTATCTTTTAGATACAGAGATGTAAAGGAGGTGAGTTTCATTTATAACAACGTAATAGCTTCACCGTTCCCGTACAACTATAAATTCGCTTTAAAGTCATAACAGGTATAATATATCATTGTGATGCCATCGTTCATGAGGGATGAGCAATTTACTGTAAGGTTTCATAAAGGTGTAAAGCTGCTCGGCGGTCTCGATAGTTAATGTCACCTAAGATTTTCTTCCCAACCAAAATTGTCCATAATTTAATGCAGTTCGTTTTATTACGTTAAAACTGCCATAAGTCATATTTAATGGGGTCCCTGCGGAACTTAAAACGGCCGATAATGGAAAGGCTGTTGATTGCGGACGAGCCCCATAAAGTGAGCAGCAAATAGGAGGAAGTGCTCCAACAGGCTCCTAATAATGATTTATAGTAAATGGGTTTTATATTGGCCGAGCTCCCACCGCCCCGCGCCACCACACTCGATCTTTATTGACTGGCTCCTTAATTTGGTCGACATGTAGTACTTATGTTGTCAAGCGGAACGTTCGATGCCTCCTTATATATTTCGGGATGTCGGAAGATCCCTCGGCTCGTTTAGAGATAGCTTTCGTCGGCTGACAGATTTCGTTAGACTGCGGTCGTACCGAATAAAGCGACCTCTACGGCACACGTACATTGCGGGTAGTATACGCGGGGCTATTATGTGTTTGTCGATAAATCCCCGTCAGGCAGGTATTTAGCGCGGGTCGCAGGTGAACGCAAATTGTGGACCCTCGTCACCGGCCGCGGCACAGCGCGCAAATTGAACCCTCTCTGTCTCTGTTGCTGTATAGCATACGGTACG
>LGAG01002014.1:0-10366 GCA_001278395.1 Lerema accius
CACTATTAGCTTCCGCTAGCGCTATCCTTTTCTTCTTCACGAGAATCATATCCATCGTTTGGAGTAGTTTCTTCTCTATCGACAACATATCTGCTTGTGTTACTGGTCTAAAAATAAAAAAAAGGAAAATATAAATAGAAGAATTTAGAATAACTGCTAACGTCGATAATAGAATTATCAAAACCCTATGCCGAATCGGATATACACCATCCCTACTAATATTATAAATGCTAAATTAACTGTCTGTCTGCCTGTCTGCTACGCTGAAAGCTAAACCACTGAAGCGATTTTGACGAAATTTGGCATGAAGATAGAACTGACATTGGGAATGGACATAGGATACTTTTTATCGCGAAAAAGTCGTGCGATATAACCGAATTCCACGCAGGCGAAGCCGCGGGCGGAAAGATAGTACTATAAAATAAGATTCCATTATTTTAATTACCAAAGGACATAAGATACATTTTATCGCGAAAAAGTCGCGCGATGTAACCGAATTCCACGCGGGCGAAGCCGCGGGCGAAAAGCTAGTACCTACTTTATAAAATGAGATTCCGTTATTTAATTACCTTAAAAATATAGCCATGGAAGTGTATGGGTAGTTGACGGCACCGAATCCTGAAAGCAGCGCCATGACTGTCACTCCGATCACACCAATACGGGACACTCCTTGCTCTATTGAAAATATACCCTGGAACAAGCACAAATAATTTGTCTAAGTACTTATAGAAGTTTGAATGATTTCAATGTTATTTTAAGACTAGTAAAAAAGAATAGACGGAGCCATCCAACCGCCGCAGAGCCGCCCGAATATTGAAGCCTGGCGCCTGGGAGTCCGGTAGTATATACCTACGGCGAGCGAATGACAGTTTTTTGTTCGTCGCTTATTCGTCGCAATTGTATACCACCGTTCTGTCTATTCTTTTTTATGGGTCTGTGTTTAAGTGTAAACTCTAGTCTACGTAACTTATTAGGTTACCAACTAATTGGCGCAGACTAACCAATTAATTTTTCGCAATAATTAGGTTGTAGTTCTCTATTTTGCTTATGCTGATTTTTTAAAATTAAATATACAAATAATGAATAGAAAAATCTCACCTGTTTAGGACTTAAAATTGGAAATGGATCGCCGATTTTCCAAAAGAAATATAAATAAATAAACCATATGAACATTGTGAAAGGCCTTATCATGTTTTGCGAAACTGAAACAAATTCATAAATCTTTAATTATTATACCTAGATGCAACAAAAAAGTATAGCCTAACCTAAACCTATTGGATTGACCTTAAATTTTTATCATCTTTCAAAAACTATGTATGTATATCACTTGCTTCAGAGAATGAAAAGTGGAAAACATAGATTAATGGTGGAAAACATCGTGTCGAAAGTTGTACGTACGAGTTCGTACTGTATAGGAAGTTGTCAGCAGCAAAGAATTGTTAAGTAATCCAATGTGTAGCTTAGTGGACCATACATTTAACTTATCACATTGTAAGGGGATACCTACACCGTATTGATATTAATAGACCTATTAAAAAAAACTAAAGGATTTTACCAAATCTGACGTTGCTGATGCAGAAGTAAGCAATGTAGAAAGGAATGAGAGCGATGACCATAAACAGCAGCGAATAGAGACCGAAATTCCAATGGAAATACCTCGAGCTGGAAACAAATGAACACACATTAGTTAGGTATACTCTAACTACTGAACTTGATTGAGTTTAGATTATCACTTTCAAGTAAAATTCAACCAATAAATAGTACTTACTTAACAACCTTAGGGGTCGTTCGAGTATTACTTAACGCAAATTGGTTGGGATCTTGTAAAATGTTAAGCGTTATAATGAGAATTGGAGGTCACGAAACTTCAAAATTTCGTTACGTAATACTTGAACGCTCCCTTACTGTGGATAAGAGATCGGACTGTAGTTAGATCCATTGCTTCTAAATATGTCATTGTGATCTGATTAAAAAATGACAAATTAATCCCAAAAAGAAAATTCCCGAAAATTAATCCCGGTTAGAAGGTGAGATTGACTACTATGTTTTTTTTGCGTTAACAACTATTTGAATCTGGCTTCAATTATAATCCATGCCTAATTTGTAATGCTCACAGTATGAAAACTTAAAGTTACCTCGAATCTAAGTAGCCAATGATCTCAAATATGATTAGCTCGAACATTGTGCAACTTAACGCGAACGTCACTGAGAATATTAGCTGCACTAACGTATGGTGTACTTCATAGTCTCGGAATAGCTGCTTCACAAAGAATATCCAGCCTCCGACGAAGAAAATCGTCTGCGAACATAAAAATAGTTATAAATTCCACTTTAAGTTTGTCACTATTTGACTCATTTATGTTTATGCTGCCAGCGATATGGAAATCCTTTAGTGCAAGTAAACCCCGTAGCCTAGTTGGTAGTGACCCTGCCTGCAAAGCGAGGGGTCCCGAGTTCGATTTCCGGACGGGGCGGATATTTATGTGACAGATAAATGTTTGTTCTCGGGTTATGGGTGTTAGTGATGTGTTATTTGTGTTGTTCATGCCACCCGCGACACAGGGAAACCTAGTGCGGGGGTTTGAGTGTGTTAGCGTTTATTTATTTATTTAAACAAATGTTTGATGTGACTATAATTACATAGACTCTTGGTAACTACTTAAATATTGCTAGATTCGTAGATGCTAATTTACAGTTGCTAAGTATAGATAAATAAAATTTCTGCATGTAAAAGTAAACATTTGCTAGCAGATAGGTAACTTGGTTGTTCGTTTATCTGACAGTTACCTACATGCCTACATGGTAACATTCGCAATGTCTATCAGCGCAAAGCATACAAAGAATGAGATATGAATATCAACCGATCACAACATGTAGCCCTTTTCAACTATATTCAGGCCTACTATAAAGACGTGTATGTATAAGATGCGTCTTTGATTTTATCCCTTGGGTGTTATTAGACAGGCTATATAACATTTAAGCTGATTTTTAAACAGAATTTATTAACTCAAAATGCTCTGAGTTCTGAGTTTAGAAACTTTGATTCTATTCTGATTCTAAACTTTGATTTTAATAAAAATCCTACTAATATTATAAATGTGAAAGTTTGTAATGATGTTTGGATGTTTGGATGTTTGGATATTTGGATGTTTGGATGTTTGTCCCTCCTTCACGGTCTAACCGCTGGACGGATTAAGCTGAAACTTGGTACACAGATAGGTTGCATCCAGGAATAGGACATAGGATACATTTTATCCCGATTATAGGTTCCCTTGGGATAAAATCAATATTTTGTTTATCGACTTTTCCGCGGGCGGAGCCGCGGGCATCGTCTAGTGTAATCATAAAACATGGTTATTAAATAACAAGACTTTTATTATTTTTTATAACTTTATAGTCAATTAGTTACACATCTCTTACACATACAGTAGTGTACCAACTTAGAACATACAAAGAGGGCATTCAAGTATTATGTAAGTAGAATCTAATAATAATACGTGAGGTTAAAGTTTACATGGTAGAGGTGCAAAATAATGCAAAATAAGAGTTACAAATACTTTTCATTTAGAAAATAAAACATCACCCGCACTAACATGCGTTTGATATACAGACACATCACGCATCCACATCAAAAGGACTACCCCGTTGATAAAGCATAACAACATTAATTATCTACTATTAATTAACATCGAACGAAATCGATCGAATTATGACCACAGAAATGGAAAGAAAGTTGTCACATACTTAAAGGGTTAAAAAAACAAAGCCAATAAGCAATGCCTACATAACACTTAAATTGCCCAAAAGAACAAATACCACAATCATATTGTTAGTTAAATTGTTAAAAAACTATAAAACAAAACACTCCATGGTCACAGTACCATTCACAATGGTAACAAATTATAATTATTATGTTACACACAACTTCTGAGGTAACATGTATTGTTAACAACAATATCTGTGTATTATATCTTACTGTAAAAGCCTATTGGTAAAAGTCTGAATAATGATCTCTTATGATCAAATCTTAAGGTATTACCTCAGCTTTGACAATAACATAAATAATACAGTCACATCCAAAAATATCTAACCCTCCCTAGGCGCCATTAAAATCTGACCCCACATAGAAAACCAACTTCAACTTCTTCAGGGGGCAGTCAGATATTTATGGACGTGACTGTATGTTTGTATACCCTTACAAATTACCTTTTGCTCCAACACAAAAAGATTGTGACTGAAATTAACAGTTGTCACTATAGTTGTCATTTTCAAACTATGATTTTGTTTAAGCTTTAAGAGAGAGATAGGCATAAATCAGGTTCATCTTATAGTCCTAATCATTAATAATTGGAGTAACAATAGAGTAAAAATTACAGTTGAGACACCTTAAATTTAGATTTAGATAAATTTAATTGAATTTAATTGTTATCTTTTATGTGGCTTAATGCACCACACTAAATAAAATGTAAACATTTTAACTAAATTCTTAATTTTATCCATTAAATTGGATAATTAAGTAAAAGACTCTGCAGAAGTAAATTTTATCTAACAATCAATCTTCAAATAATGAATTTACGCTGATCATAACATAAAATAACACCACTTCATACACATGAAGCAAATTGTAACACAACACCCAAATATACTTACATGACAAAATATAGCATTGTAATGGCAAACTTTATAATAATATTATAAGTTACTATTATTTAAACATAGAGTAAAATTTTATTCATATTCTTGATTACATACAAGTTTTTAGTTTAATAATTTTATTATTAGAAAACTTTCACTATAGCAATTACTAAACTTAGTTTGTTATTACTTCATTTAGGTAATGTAAATTTAACTAAGTTATCCTAGGTTACCTCAAAGTTTTAACTGACAGAATAATAATTGTCATCAAATAGCATAAGGAATTCTCCTATAGAGTCCAGGGGTACATAAATTTATTATTATCTAAATTTATAAATTACAAAGTTAACTTCTAAAACCTACACACAAAGTTATTATAAATATTCATGAATTAACTTAGACTTTAACATTTGGTATATCTAAAAACATTATTCAATAACAACATGTAGGTTAGCATTTTCCTGCAAATATCATAATCCTATCTATATAATTGATTATTTGTAAAACTTTCTCATATAATTATACACAATTCTTTCAACGAAAATCGTTTGGATTACATATAAGTTCCACTTTCTTCACTTCTATGATCACTCCTAATCACAAGCACACATTTTTGTTTATATTTGAACTACACTATTGATGCTCACTTTCAACAATCAACATTATTGACTGATGTTGTTGAGTGTCTGCATGAATTGTTGGCACAGTTCGTAAGCACTCAATTTGATGAGATGCCCAGTCCTTCTTTTGGCAATATGTTGAGCAATATGGCGTTCGTCGACACAGAGAACATTCTGCCGAAGCATCACGGTTGCAATTTGCACACTTTTTGTTGTCAGTCTCTTCAACATTATGAAGAGAAACAGTTTCCCCATCCACTTGAGCTTCCACGCTGGCCGCTAACAATGCAGATGCACGCTCCTGTTCCATCCTTTCCAATTGCCTCGTGTTAATCACCTTTACATCTTCTACACATTGTTTTAGATCTGTGCCGAGTCTCACGAGTGTTTGACTAATGTCATCAAGTCGCTTCAGTACTCCACTCATTTCTGGCAGAACCGTTTCAGGGGTAGCTTCAGTTGTTGTAAGCAAGTGGTAATCGGCATTACCTTCTAAGCCATCGGCGATAGTTTGCCATGCTTCTTTGGAATTACTATTGTTACTATTTTGATGGATGGATGGATCCATTTCCTCTTCTCCCATTGTAGGGTCCGATTTAATTTTCACTTTCTTCTCATCTGATTCTAAGCCCGAACAACACCTCCGCTTTCTTTTGTAGGGCGTAAACAGTCTTACCGGACCTAACGCCGACTGGTCGTCACAGCAAGCTCCACACGTGCAACTAGTAGCATGCGGCGTGAGAACACCCTCATCGATCAGAGCCTGCAAGCTTCTTCCACCGAATCTTATAGACCTCTTCCAGTCCTTACTGGACGCTCTACCGCACATCGCTTCAAACTCACTAGGCGTATACCATTCCATGCCATACTTGATGCATCTTCCACGACCTCCCGAACCCAATTTATTTTTGTGGAGTTCAGCTGAAGTGTTCTTGCAGCGTATAGGCAGCACCGGCATGCTAGCCGTTTCGGCCCACGACCGATTAGACGCCTGTATGGGCGAGTCGTTATCCGCATCGTTGTCGTCATTGTCTCTACTAGGAGAAGCGGGCGGATTCTGAATGACGATGTGAGTAGTCTTTATGTCCTCGCCGACCGTCCCGCCCGTGATGAAGCCGTTATCGACGCATAACATCGGCTTGAAATGAGAGTGCAACTGATCTGACGTGATGACATTGAACGTCGTCCCGGTGATGAGGGTGCCCACCGGCAAAGAAACGGGGACCGTAATGACGCCATCGGAGTCGGTCCGAAGCGGATCCGAGAGCCTCGCCGCTTTAATACCGCTCGTTAGAACTGTGCCGGCGTCAGCGCGGTCCGAGCTGTGATCGGTCGCACTCGCCAGGGGATCGGCATCTGTTACTTCGGTTATATCCGGCATGGCGACGTTGTCCGATCTTCTAGTCTCCGCCATTGCGTTCTACAGAAAAATCCCCTCGCGGTGCGCGCATCTCTTTGAAGCTTCAAATGCGCGCAAATATATCGCGCACTTTTGGCGATCGTTTCACATGTGTCTGTCATAAAAAACAACAAGCCGCATTGGTATAAATTGTACGTGATCGATACACAAATCCACAGCATATATTTTATTATAAATATCTCTCGTATACACAAATATTAAAATATATTTTTTGTTAGTCTGATGGGACTTGAAAACAGCTGATTTATTTGTAAGTCAACTTACAGAAGTAACACGCCGACTATTATTTTCAAATCGCTTCAGCATATCTCAACATCTTACAAAATTAATAATAAATAGAGAAATCAGAAACCCACGTAAATTATAATGTATTTTTGATGCGAAAGCGAAACGTTAGTATTCAACGTAAAGGGTAACCTAAAAAAATTTACGTACCTGAGATATTAAAATGATTAAGGTGTCCTCTAAGAAAGTCATTGTACTAAGTAATAACTACAATAATCCAGGTGATTTTGCAATATTCTGTACGATTTTAATGAAATATGCTGAAAAAGCAAAAAATCTGCTATAAATTTTTAGCATTACACAGATCATATACAAAAATTCAAAACATTGGTCACTTGTAGTCACAGATAAAAAATACAGCACAAAACACAGATCTAAAACCTTTCGAGTAGCTAATTTCATGTAGTGTTGCCACAGCAAACGTTCGTTTCGCTTATGTAAAATTTTAATTTAGAGTCTGACGAAACAGATTATTTCGCCGAAACCGAACTTTCGCCCTTGCTTTCAATTTCTGCCCGAAAAGTTCAGTGTGGCAAGCACGCCAAGTTTTAGTGGCAACTACATGAGTATGTATGACTTTCGTTCAGGCCGAAACCGAAAGTCAAAGACTACTATGAATATACCGAAAAGTCCGATAAAATTAATATTTGGTAAAATATTTTGTCCCGAAATTTTTGATTATTATTCACATTTGAGCTTCATTTTTTGTCAAAATTCAATGAGCGTGTAACAAAAAACCAATGCTGTGTTTAACTATTTATTCAGTATTCAGAAGTATATTACACAAACAAAATAACAACCATCCAATTTGAAAAATACGTAAGTCATGGAAAATAAAATTCAGCTCAATAACAATTCTGTCGTTGTTATTACATGCAACACCTGATTGTGTGCTACAAACTTTATAGTTTTCTATGGAATGCACTCTGTAATGCTTGTAAAGTTTTGTAAGAGCTTATGTAAGCTGCATAACTTCATTTATATGGCTATCATTGCTCTATCTCCTGGCAACCCTGTGATTTGACATGGGTTGACAGTTATTAGCATCATTTTAAATCTAACAAACTGAAAACAAATGTAGCGCCAGTAAGTCCAATCCTTATGTTAGGTCCAATCCTTATAATACTTAATTTATTATTATGACTTTACATAATTTTTGAAGTTTTAAAATCAACAAGATAAATCTTGAATATCTTTTATAACATGCTGGAAACAGTCCAGTTTGAAAATGAATATCCCCAAAATCTGATTTTTGCAACTTATCTGGAACTTGATAAATCATTCATGGCAGCCTTTATCTTGATAGTTTCTTGATTCATATCGGTTTCTTCAGGCGGTATAGCAAAATATATTAAATGGTCTTCTTCCTCAAAAATAACTGAGACATTCTGCTTGTCTTTTTTCGTATTAGTTGCTGTATGCATGGATTTATGCTTATCCAGACATGATTGGGTAGTAAACTGTGCACTGCAAACCTTACATTTGAATAAAGCTTCTAAATGGTGTCGTTTTATATGATCGGAACGACGAGAAGCTGATAAGAAACAGTTGTCACAAAAATCGCATTTGTATGGTTTTTCACCTGTATGAATCCTTGTATGATACAATAACGACTCCTTGCTAACAAATTTGCCATTACATATATCACAACTGAATTTCTTTTCTTGTGTATGTTTTACTATATGAGCCTTTAGTCGACTATGAGCCCAGAATTTTTTATTGCACCACTTACACACATGGCCCTTATAGTTCCCATGCTCATACTGAATATGAACTCGTAGAGAAACTTTCTGAGTGTACTTTTTATTACAATAGTCACATGTATATTTAGCATCGGAAGGATTCGCTCTAGTTTTTCGGCCACAAACATTGAGGTCTATGTGCTTCTTATACGTAGTTCGACTTTTGTACACCCGTCCACAATCTTCACAGACTATCCGTATGTAATGGCCTATTTCATGCATTTTTAATGTATGCCGATTATAAAATGTCTTTCCACATTCCGTACAAACTAAAGTGCAATGGCTCTGATTTTTGTGCTGTTCTAAAATACCCATTGAACCAAATTTTCTATTGCATGTGGAGCATTTGAATATTTTAGGTGCATGGACGCGGATGTAATGGTTACGTAGGTTAGATACAGACGGATAAATTCTTTTGCAATCCTTGCATTTAAGAGTAGTTCGATCATTCTCATCATAGAGCATTTCAGTGGTTTTTAAATTTACAGATGAATAATTACTCCTTTTTTTCTTTATTTTCGTTTCCGGTTCTAATCTAGGAACAAAACTTGTAGACTCATCTTTAATTATATCATTTTCTTTAGGATCAATAAACATTTCTAATTTTGGACCAGGAGATGACATTGACCTAGTAGGACTTTTAAGGTCAAAAAACTCTTCTATGGAGAAATCTTGAGGATCAATTGTGATGAAAAGTGATTTATAAAAATAATACTTTTCTGCAGCATTGTCAATGCATGAAGTTAAATTGTCTATTGTCAATTTTAGTGCTGTAGCATTGGCCTTTGACATCATCACAAACTTATAACTGGTAACTGCAGATTTGATACACTCCTTGCATAGGTATTTGAATGATCCTATCGCACTCATAACCTGAAAAATTTAAAAATAAATTTGATATTAAATGTAAGGTTAAAATTAAATAATATTATATACGTAATAGGAATAAATTAGGCTTAGTTATGATAGAGTTACAACAGAATAGCAACTTATAGCATTATTTAGAACCTAAAGACATATTTACACATACCTCTTCACCCAACACAGTAGACAGAATATCAGATACCTTTAAAGTATTTTTATTGCCATTTAATGTTACAACGACTTCATCTTCCATATAAACAAAGTTTTCTTCAGTGGTTTCAAAACACACACCACAGAAATTATAAGTTCTACTCAATATGCTCTTAAGTATATTTTTATTAAACGACATCGTTGCTTAATATATTTAATTTGGATACTTTAAATATATACAGTTTCAAAGGAATCTATTTTAATAAGTTAGTATTTTCAACTTCCAATTCATTTTATAGGTAAATTCTCAAATAAATTGAGATTTCTATCTATGTTTGTAATCTAATGACACTGACTAAATTCAACTGGCGGGCACTGCTGGCAGATGACGATGACATTATAAATAGTGTTGAGTAGGACACACATGAAGTGCGACATTTGTCGCGGACAAGCTCGCAGTTTGTAAGAGCAGTACAGAACGATTGTGTGTACCGCCTCTTTCTAATTGTAAGACCTGCGTCAGTCTTCTCTGATACTACAAATAATGTCAATTTGTAAGGTGAGACAGAGCATGAGGCGACCCACACAACATGACAACACGTATCTTGTTATTCAGTTAAATGTATGAAATTGTAAGAGATAGCAATCAT
>LGAG01002014.1:17366-27661 GCA_001278395.1 Lerema accius
CTACAATCACTGAGTAACATAGATTTTGCACAAGTATTATAGATTATCTTCATTTTATTATAAGTACTGCATAGTTATCGAAAATTTATCGTGTAGATCCACCGCCATAAAAAATGCGTCATAACAAAGATGTAGGTTTATTTCATATAATTTGATTCTAGATTATTATTTATTAATGTTAACAATTTACAATCGTATCAACCTATGTACAAAGTTACGAATTCACGATACGAATTGTAAGTCTGGTGTAAACCGCTACGAACCGGTTTACTTTCAAAATACTTGAAATGCAGGAGGTGTGTATTTAATGATATCATTATTTTAGTCAGTATGCCAAGCTGATGTATAAAAATTGTAATATGTAACTTACATCGAGCAAAAGTATTCCTTATTGACGTGTCGGAAAACGGCTATATAATGCATTGCTGCATTCTGTTGATACAATTTTATACAAACTAGACTTTGAGCAATGTATGTTGAATATTGCAATATAAAACTTCAACCTATTAGTGGCTTATTGTGTGAAGAAGAGTCTCTGTTTTGTACTGTAATAAGATCTATAATAATAGCGTACCTACATCAACGTTACCGCTTTGTCAATTTTGATCACGTTTTTGATTTGGTCTCATGTCTAGAGTATCTAAGTTTGAAATATCCATTCTTAATTTAAGGAAGCTCTTGCAGTTTTTAAATTGCGCCAAAAAGTTCGTAAAGGCAGTCAGGCAGAGTATAAGAAGTGATGGGTAGCAGAATGTAGCAGAAATGACTAAAATGTAACGATTATTTTTTAGAATTGTTCTTAAATTAGTGCCAACTAATCTTATAACCTGGCACACCCTCGATTACGGTAGTGTAATTACACGTTTAGAATACTTGGCTATTTTTGTTATCATGTCCCGTGACGTCCGCACGTCGCATTGCTCTTTTGTTTCTGTCTCATTATGACTGTAGTTCTTAGTGGTGTTGTGACTGTCTTTGTTAAATGTGTTGTGTAGTGTGTTTGTGCGTTTTGTGATCAATATGAGTCATGTTAGGAAGCCGTTGAAGAGACAGGAATCTATACATGGTATTTTTTTATTTAGATTTTTCTATTTTCGAATATTAAATTTTTAATGTTTCATTCGAATTTTGAATGTAGGTATATCATGTGTTTCCGTTTATTGCGAATGTCGTAAATACTTAGTTTATAACGGGCGTTTTTATGGTTATTATGTAATAGTGGAAATTTTGGTTTTCAATATCATCAGTTCTTTACGGCCGCAATATTGGTGACGATAAAGTGAATATACAGTCGGTTATAAAGTGCTGAATGTTGCCGAAAGTTATCATTGGATTGTGGAAAGATTAGCGAAAGCCATTTTACATTAATCTTCGTAGTCTGGGAGTCGGTTACAGACATGTGTTAAACGTATTGTTATTCGTAAAAATGAAATCTAAAAATTAATTAAAACTTATCAATGCTACCTACTCTACATTCATATCACTACAACATTTTAAAGATCTAGACACTTATAAGCCTATGATAATCATAGCAATCTGTGATACATAGTCTGATAATCCGTACATAATTGTTTATTGCTACAAATAGAATGCTCATTCATTCAAAGTCGTGTTAATAGTGAACTGTTTCATGTGTAACTACGCAAAATAATAATCATTACAACATTTGCGGTGACCTCTCGGCCTACGTGGGATGTGACGTAACACAGTGACGTAGTCATCCTGATAAGCGTAGCGGGTGTGAGTTGCCGCGCCTCCAAGACTACCTCAGTCGAGCTAGCTGTATGCGCGGTGCGGCCGCGCGTCGCTGTTAAAAAAAAAAGAAAAAACCCGGGAGTTAATCTGTGCGCGAAATCTGGAATGCTTTTGGATTTTTCAGTAATTCATTTTATTATCTGTGGCTCGTTTTAAAAATGGATGACGGTGAGTTTATAGCAATTTCCTTTTTTTTTATTTAATAATAATATAATATTAACTGTAATCCAAGTCGTTGAGGATAAATTTCTACGGACACTTAATTATGAAATGTCTGCAAAAAATTGTGTTTTTAGTTTGTAGGTATACTGTGATTGACCTTTCGTCGTGTAAAATTCAAGTGGTCAATGCACTGATATGATTGGACATTGTATCTTATTTTGCCCTTCTCATATATTATTTAACTACTTTACGGTTTTTATTAAAAATAATTGTACTGTTTGTCTCTCTCTAGGTATAAAAAGTATTAATCTTGGTCTTACGTCGCCATTGGCGATCGGTATGATATTTTTACTATAGATATGAACAAATGAAACTAAACAATCGAAAAAGTGTTTTATTCATTTGTTCTATTTAATCATTTGCCATCTCATTCTTATACTTTAAAGAAAAAAGTTAAATATCCCGCTACACAACGTAGGTATCAAATGAATGGGACAATTAAAGAAAATTAATTACATTTAATCTCCTGCTTAAACTCGAATTAAAAACCTTATATGAAAATAAGACATCAACCGATTTACATTCGGATAAATTTAAATTATACATACTGACAACCTCAATGCCCGCTATACATTAATTACATTATACATACTGTCCGCAGTACTGTATAGAAAGATTATACAACGGTTCTAATTAAATAGTGTCTGTTGTCACGCAATACAAATACACAATTATTAATTTTAATTGAGACAATGCAGAACAGCTTGAGATTGCAGAGATAAAATTGCAATTAATAGGAAGTGTCGTGTGATCTCACGATTGCTAATCAAAATTAATGAGACCAATGTATCGCTAATTAATGGTCAAAGATATTATCTATCGTTAAAAGGAAAATTAAAATTGCAATTAATCGAGGGACACGGCAGTGCCCCGCCAAGTCGAGCTAAAAACAAAAGCGGCATGGTCATTCTTTTCTTGAAGCATTTCAGGCCATTTTCGATGCCCTTATTGTTTATTGAATGAACCCTAGGGTACGTGTTTCCTTGTATTGTATTGTTGTATTGCGATGCTTTTTTATTCAAGTATAATAACAAATACTGCTAAATAATATCTGCGAAATCAGCTTGTGTATTGTAGTTAACATTTGTTTAATGTTTAAACCAATACATTAAAGGATGTGACGTTATGAGAAAGATATTGTATTGTTTCTTCCTACCAAATTCAAACACAACTTGACGATAGAATTCAGCATAACTATTTTAGGAACATTAGTAAGTTCTATGTATCAAAACACCCATGAAATGTCAATATAGTTTTTGCCTAGACGTTGTTGACTGTTTTTTTTTATCTAAGAGATAAGATGATGGCCGATTTCGACACACATTTGACACATTTTCAGTGATTTTCCACAAGGTTATCGTTTAATAATACGTTTTGGATAATTATCTAAACTGTTTAAAAACATTGATTGTTAATTGTCGTCATACGAATGAAAACAGTCGAGCTTAATCTCTGATATAAACTGAAAATTATTTATTCATAGTGTATTTTTATTTCGTCTACACTTACGAATATAATTACAGATTGTTTAGAAAAACATTGAAAATAATGAGTGTTCATGAATATGCAAATTAATCTTTCGATTTAATAGTTGGTTAATATGTAAAAAAGTAACAGTATTTTTAACACATTTGTTTTAGTCTTAATATTGAAAACCAGCCAACCTGTTGCAGATACTAATAATAGTTGTTTCTACAAAGAGAGTTTAGCATAACAATACGTAACGCCGTATAATGTATTGAACAAAGAACTATGGTAATCTAAAAGAAGCTATTATGTTCAAGGAAAACTTACCAAGGACATGGTCAGAAGGGCATAAAATAAAGTGGTATATCTTTACTTGCCTTATGTGAAACAAAATAAAGCCGTAAGGTAAGGTGGGGTAAGACTAACACACGGGGCAAGACTAACACTGTCTAATATCTCGATATGCACTTGAAGAAACGACATTTGTGTGTGTTTTAGCCGAGAACATTTACGTTTGTTCTATCTTACAGACTGGAAGAATTTCGTATATAAGCCATACGAATCGAGATAATAGACAGTGTTAGTCTTGCCCCGTGTGTTAGTCTTACCCCACCTTACCTTATATCTTTGCTTCGCACACAAAGCCGTGTACACAATGGCCAATCTTTCCCCTTTCCCCTCCCGTTTTTCAGTTATCCCTGACCTACTTACGTCTAGACTAGGGCTTATTTTCCACATTTAATCAAGGGGGAAATATTTTTTTTATTCTGTTTACAAATGTAGGAACGGAGATGGTATATATGTCCATTTTTTTAACATGCGCTATTTAGCACGCAGTTTTACGTAACAGACAGACAGAGTCAGATTCGTATTTATAATATTAGTATTGATTTATTGTAGAGAAAACGAATAGGATTATAGGATAGAAATAACATGTGGCTTAGTAAATGTCTTGAGTAAAGTGGTATTTATCCTTAAATCTCTTATTATCTCTTTAAGCAAGTGTTTGTATGATAAAGCCATTTTACCATTGTTAACACGTGTAATCTCTTGAAATTATGTTTAGTACTTGAGCTAGATATTAGATATACCTACTGAGAAGTATTTATGTCGTAAAATCATAAACGAACAAAACTATGTTTTATTGTCTCGGCTTTGTAATTAATGACAATGTTGTAGGCAATAAGAGATAAGAAAAATAAAATGATTATTATTTTTAGTTATTATGTTAACCCACCTAATTAAAAATTATTGTAACACGTTAAAGATTTAAGGGTATAAGTTTGCAAGCTGTCTAGTTCTAGTTCTTTCACTAATGATCAGGGTGTTACAGTATTATGAAGAGTCTACGGAGCCACGCTCTATTATCTATGGAAGGGTTTATATTGAAGAAAACCTATGAAATCTAGGCTTTAAAAATCCTATCTTTTTTATAGTTATAACACAGCACATCATTACACTATGTATAGATCAGATCTAAGCACCACACCCGTTTTTAGAATAAATTTTCGTCTTATAAATGTAGTGTTAATTGGTATGATGTTCTTTGATAAATGTTCATGTTAATAATTCTGTTTGATATATACCTACAATTGTGCACATCGATATAGAAACTGGCTTTATAATGCCACACCTACCTTTGCACTGTTTGTGTCGTAAGAAACAACCCTGAAATGTCACTTTCAAAATTCGACCCACCTTTTCGCATGTTTTTTTCCTTAGTTTTTATTAGAACAAGTTAGGTAACAGGAAAAACAAGTTTATGTATATCGTAGATCGTAGAATACAACAGCTAAACTTATTTTGTTTACTAGGAAGTAACTGTAATTTACGAAATCAAGCTTGTGAGTTGGGATTCTAAATGTTGTTTTTTTTTATCTTTTTCGTTTCAATCTCCTTTTTGCAGTTACAATTCTGTATGCATCTGAACGAGATTTTTCATGATGATGAATTAAATTATCCTGTATTATATAGATTGTAGACTAAACTGATTTATTACGTGTATGAATCCAATGATTTGCAATGTATATTACGAATTTGCGTAGGTACCTTAAGTTTGGCATCATTTGAGCGTACCTATATAACTGAAATATTGTATTTATTGCATTCAATTAATCTTTACAATCCTTACAAATTGCCGCTTTTATGTCTTTTATATTTTATGTTAAAGAAACGGTGATATTAGATTAATACAATGTAGCGGGAAGCCCCAGAAATGTGTAATTTAACTTGATGTGTTCATATTATGATTGCTCTATTAGATAATAGACTTTAAGTCTACACGTTAAGGTTTATATTCGTATGTCTTGATTGTATTAGTAAGTTTTCCTCATCGAAGGGTTTTCTTATTGCTTCGTCACGTACTTAATGATGTTGCAAGATTTGGTCCATCAATCAGCCGATCGCTCGCAAATTAATTTCCTAGTTTGTATAATAATAATTTTTAGATAGGGAAAAGATTGAAAGGATTTTGGTAATGATAAAAAATTACTATTTCGATTTGCACTCTATCATAAATATATTTTACTTAAAATTTTTTTTTTGAGGAAAAAAACTATCAATTCTTTTGCATAGGTGCTTAACATAATAAGTTGAAACCTTAGAATAAGAAACGTTCCTTACGTAAAAAAGGTCCTTGTTTCCCAAATTATCTTATTTGTTTTTTCTTGAACCTTTAGTTATAGGATTTTGGTCCAAAAAATTCTAGCTTAGTCTAATACACCTTTTTGGAGGATATGTCCAATTCGTGGTTTAGTGAGCCTAAGAAAATATTAAGAACAGTTTTACATACACAATTAATTCCTTGCGGCATGACAACTCTTGCCGCTTGCTAGAGAACTTTTTAACCAGAATATTAATAATATGTAGGAATAATAGGTTTCGTATGAAAATTCGATTAAATTTAAAACTTATATGAAGCAGGTAGATACATGCCTGATTAGGTAATTGTTTATAATTATTGTGGCAACATCCGTGAGATTATCGTGCATTACTTGTCAATGAACACGCCTTTCAGATAAGTGGCAAACTGACTTTGCCCTTTGTAACATTTTAAACTGATAAATTGTGGACTGTGAATACCTACTTACTCGTACTTACTTACTTATAAGTACTTTGTCAGTGAATAACGAATGTTTTATTTGCAAACAGTTTTGTATTTCAATAGAATGTTGCTATTTGTCTTAGGTAATAAGTACGTATGTACCTACGTATCGTATCTACTACCGTGATTCAATTTTTACATAAGCGGTAATGCTAAGGCATTAAATATAGGTGTATTTTAAACTAAAATCCACCTGCGTCTAGAAGACAATCGATCAATAAATTCAAGTGTTGATAGTATTGATAAACGATTGAAAATGACAGGTGAAAGAATTCCGCCTTGCGGCATCCCAACTCCCAATGTCAAGGCTGTACAACGCGTGAGTGATGTCTTGGGGCTACGGTGACCACACTGACCATTATCTAGCAGGTAGTCTATGAGGCGTTGTAGATAAAAGCCTTTTTTAATACATTTTGAAGGTATCTTTAGATATAAAGCGGTGTCTACCAACGTGGGGCACACTATAGGGGGGCAATTCGAAAATGGACTCGACACAACTTTAACCTTTTCGCTCCGGGCCATTTAAATGCAATGCTATCTTTGCAAAATTTAATAAAAAAAAGAATATTCTTAAATATTTACGGTAAATAATAATAACTATTTTAGAAAGGTTAAGGTGGGGCAAGGCACAAAAAAGGTTGGGAAACACTGATTTAACGTGACCCTAACAGAAAAGGTTTTTGTCTACGGCTCAGTACGTTTGTCGGTTATTCATGTAAAATAGCTAGAAATATTGCAAAAGCTACAGGTAGTTGTACAATATCCCTATCTTAGAAGACGGTATTCGACGCGCGCATTATAAAATAATCATTATTTATCATTTTTTATCTCTATCCTGTTAACTCCATTGACATTGTGTAAAATTCATTGCCAAATGTTATTCATTCTTGCTTGAATTATTTAGTAAATAGGTTGTTTACGTTGTTACAGGTGAAGAAATGCCGGTCCGGGATGGCAACAAGAAATCTCTAGTCGGTGTCATAGATGACGGAACGAAAACCGTCAGATTTGTGGTAAGTTAGCTTGTTTTTAGGGTGAAAAGGATGTGTTTGTGACAACGAATGTTCCACGTAATTTCCAGAACTACTGGACCGATTTAAATACGGTTTTCATTAAAGGATAGGGGATTTTTCGGCGATTGTTCCTTTACTAGAGTCATGGTGCCAACTCACTAGGGGGCGCTGCTGTGGCGTTTTCAAATATATTTTCCTAATTATCTTTTTGTATAAAATATATCTTAATACTATAAATTAAAGCCGTAACAGACATACGAATTTGGTTGGACTGAACGAGCTGATTACGACTAAATCGGAACGTGTGTAAAGTTGTTGTCGAACGGTCCGATCGTTCGACCGTTTGTCGCAATGTCGGAGTAGTTGGAATGTCGGGTCCGACTCGGTCGGGTCTAACCAAATTGATATGTGTTTTAGGGCTTTAATAATACAGGGTTTAATATTACGATATGGTCACACACTACACTACACTTCAGAGTAGAGATAATTTTAATAAAATGACTAGACTTAGGTAAGTACCTATGTACCTACCTATTACTTTAGACTTATGCAGATAGTTTAACGTGAAACCAAGGTCCTTTAACGCAGTTTTAATTTGGTACCTATCTGTTTACAAAATCCTACTAATATTATAAATGTGAAAGTTTGTAATGATGTTTGGATGTTTGGATGTTTGGATGTTTGGATGTTTGGATGTTTGTCCCTCCTTCACGGTCTAACCGCTGAACGGATTAAGCTGAAACTTGGTACACAGATAGGTTGCATCCAGGAATAGGACATAGGATACATTTTATCCCGATTATAGGTTCCCTTGGGATAAAATCAATATTTTGTTTATCGACTTTTCCGCGGGCGGAGCCGCGGGCATCGTCTAGTTTAATATAAAATTTGTCAAGTTATTACGCTGTAATCGTGGTATGAAATAAAATTCAGTTAAGCCTGAAAATGACTTTGTCCTTGCATTGTTTATGCGAATAATTTGAGACTGTATAAAAGTCTGACGTCATTCACGTTAATACGTTGTTCGTGATATTTTGTGAACTTCACAATACATGGTGTATAATAAGTTGTAGATACTCGTAAGATTATACTACCATTTACTAGATACGAATTACGATGGGTAGGTATAGTCAAACATTATGAGTTATACATATTAAATTCTTGTTATAAGTAAAATCTCTTAAACGACATGGAGAGGAAGAAAAAACAACCGTGTTTAAAACGAAAATTATGTTATTTTGTTTTAAATGTAAAACATTTGTAAGACATTTTTGTACAGAAATATGATAAAAGTTAACAACAATATTGTGTTAGAAAAAGTTAATTTTCAACCCTAACATTTTGTGAGAATTAATATTGAACTAATTAGTTAAAGCAAAAATTAGACATTATATTCAAGAGTAAAAAGGCTCTCATATTATTCCATAATAATATTTCTTTCAGATATTCGAAGCGGAGAGGTCAGAAGAGTTAGCAGCGTATTCACTAGACAAAACAGTGGTGCAGCCGCACGAGGGATGGTACGAGCAGGATCCACTAGAGATATTACATCACATCAGGGAATGTGCCGAGAAAGCTATTGACCAACTCACTGAGTTAGGTAGGTTCAATAATCTTATGGTAGGGTTAAATTTTTGGCTGGGTGAAGCTTTTCGAAATCCGAAAAATCTAATGACAAAATCGGGGGATACAGTTTGTCGTTGTAGTTTCGAATCGATCGTCTACATCTAAAATTAAAATACTGGATAGCTTAAGGATCAAATAGTCAATTACAATAAGCGAGAACAATGAAAAATCGTCGGCATTTTGAGGTTACCTTACGACGTAAATACATGAAGAAGTATATTTTATTTAAAAAAATACCTGTAACGTAAAAGTATTTACTTACAACACACTGCCGTGTCCATGACACAATATCCAATCTTTATACTTAGTGGAAACCTCGTTGCTTTAACCACCCACCGTTAAATTATTAATAACCATATCTATAAATTATTCTTTGTATTATACCTTATTGGGAATTAGTCCTATTTGTGTAATCATACCACTTTTCGTTACCGAAGGTCGGTGACCAATGTATTTCGTAGGAATGATTAATATTAATGCTCTTTAGTAACGTCTATGCTAAGCAGTAATTACCTTTTTTATTTCAGGATATTCCAAGGAGGACATAGTGACATTAGGCATTACAAACCAGAGGGAAACTACGATAGCATGGGACAGGTTTACAGGAGAACCATTACATCCGGCCATAGGTAATAAATAAAAAATAAAAATAAATTTGTGTCTATGTAAAATAGAGTGATACAAAAAATAAATAAAAAAATGTTGATAAAATATGCACAAAATTTTTTTTGGTTTAATAATTATTGTATAGTACCAATGTTTAACTGAAAAAACTATTTGCAAAAGCGACTGACTCCATTTAAAATTCGCTATTACAATTATGTAATTACATAGGTATGTAACTTTTTCTTAAGAAGTTGCTTATTATATTACTTTACTTTTTTTTTTAATTTTCAGCATGGAACGACATAAGAACTGACAGCACAGTAGACGCGATTCTGGCCAAAGTGCCGGATCAGAACAAAAATTATCTAAAGCATATCTGTGGGCTTCCTATTAGCCCATACTTCAGTGCTTTGAAGATGAGATGGCTGAAAGATAACATCAAAGCTGTGAGACGAGCCAGTCGGGATAAGAGATTAATGTTTGGTACCGTTGATGCGTGGATC
>LGAG01002067.1:8299-27236 GCA_001278395.1 Lerema accius
TAAGCAAATTATGTGCCTACGAAAAAAAGGTTATTGTTCCATGCACGTTATCGGTTGCTAGGCAACGATTGTTGGTAAACATTCTTTTCCCAATTTGGCCGAAGTATATGTAATATCACGCTAAGATGAATAGCAGAAGAGCAGCAAAATATTCCAGAAACGGGAAAATTACCGGCGATTTCTAGTTTACAAATAATATTTGAGAGATAATATCTCTATTTATACCTGGTGCAATCACCTTATATTTCGGCCACCTGTCATAAGCTGCAGTAGGCTTTTGTAAAGAGCCAATGGTGTACAACGTCTGCTTTAACAGCCTCATATTGCACATGTATACTGTTCAATAATAGGTTAAGATCAGCTGTCCGGTCAGCTGTCTGTATAAAATTCTATTTTATTTTCACAATTTTTTGTAATACACAATTATAGTTTTGTAACAAACGGTTACATTAAATTATAATTTAATTACCGGAATGTGCCAGTTGGAGGGTAAAGTTTTTCGAGCTGTTTGCCAATTTCTTTAGGAGACTTGACAGACTAAACGGTTTGAGGGTTTTAACTTATAGGGTGTTATTGGATTCGTTTTCTTTGTAGGTAAGCGTGACATAAGCTGTAGGTATATTTAAAAAAAAAAACATTTTTTAGTAGTCGGATTTATTTCTACACTGACTACTAGTTTTATATTCTAAAATGTTCTTTTGACGGTTGTCGACAGAAAAGAAATGTATATCCTTAGTGCTCATACCAAATGCCTAATGATTTCTGATATACTTTAAAAGTCACCGAATGCAATGCTAAGCTCCTATCACAGATGATCAACAAATCATTGAGCTATACGTCTATCTACAATCGTATGTCAGCATTACAAATAAATACATATTTACCGGTAGATTAGTAATGATCAGCGCGAGGTGCCGATTACTGTCAAATGATTGCGGATTAGTTAATATTGCATTGAATTACTAGAAACAGGTTTTGTTATGAAACCAACGAATGACTGATGGCGGTGACCAAATGTATGTCACATGCTTGTATTAGTGTACTTGATAGGTTATGTTAGTGGTCGGGCGCGGTCGGAAAGTGGATGGGTGACCATTAGTGACAAAAATTTCTTAAGCGCTTCCGTGCTTTATAGGCCTGATTGTCTTCGGTCCCGGTTATATTATCGGCAGTTGCAAACGATAACCATGTCGAAGACCCTTAGAAGACATAAAAATTTCCGATATGGCGACATCCGACGACGGGTTGGATACTAAATAATTGAGTTTGAAACTGAGCCTTTAATTTGTAGTTAGTAATTAAAAGTTATTTAATGAAACTAATTACTGTCTATAACGTAACCTTGGATACCATTATACAGGGTGTGTTTTATAGGGTATCATGTTTGTTTCATGGGTTGGGTCCCATGCATCAAAACTTTTATTTAAAATTGTTATTAAAATTGTTATTTTAACCCGTCCAATGGCCATTGCCCTGAATATTCGCGTGATTGCAGGTATTGCGTGTGGTCGGCTAAGTTATGATGACAAAAACCTAAGGCTACATAGAAAAAACTGCAATTTGGCTAACATTGCTACGTCTAGGGTAATCAAGGTTTTTGCTGGGTAATTTAATTTAATGTATGTAGAAGTTTTTAATTTTTTCTTGGGTTGTAATAATATTATTTTTGCTGATGACAAAGATGGAATTTGATCATCAGTATAATATTTATAAATACGTCTATTGATTAATTTAGGTCGGCAACGCGTTCCTTCGTAGTAATTGATAACTTACTATCTGACGATGTATCTAGTCTTATACCTTTCAGCAGAAAGAAACAGGAACCTAACTTAATAGCACAGAAAAATGTCAAATAATGATGCAATATAAAATTAAAATTAGGTTAAAAAAAATTATGTAAAGCAACGGTTACATGAGCAGCTAAAATCACAGGCGATTTTGATGTCTCGACCACTTCAGATAATTTTCCGATTGGCTAGATATACCTACCATGCATTAGTCGCCAGCGATATAACCAACATAATATATTTAGAGGATCAATTCGAAAAATTCTTGGATAAATATAATGTGGCTAGCTAAGTGGTAGGGAGCATTTAAGTATTAAATAAAGTAATTTTTAAAGATTTTTGACCCTACAAACCCCTTAAGTAACGCTCGGTAACAATTTTCTCTACCCTCCTTCTCCCTCCCTAAACGTTACGTAACACACTAAGGACCATTTTTATCGAAAAATATTTCCATTTTACCAAGTTACAAGAATTATATTCCATAGTTTTTTGTAATAAAAAACAATGTTACGTTACGCGTTACTCGACCCCGTGCCATTTATGTAACGCATCATAACATTTTAGCAAACCCACCGCTGCCCCCAAATGGCGCTACGTAATACTTGAACAGCTTATATCAATAATTATATTAATAGCAAAAATCTTGATGTCGGGTTGCACCAAATTCCTCAGCTTATAGGGCGTCAGGTTTGAGTGGTTTCTCGACTTTCCAAAAACTTTCTCAATCTTGCCACATAATTGAACATCGAAACATAAACCATGTCCTAAATTAGCATCAACTAGCAGGCTAAATGATTCTAGGAAATAATAAACACATTTTATGACCGCCGAGGTTAATGATTCATGAATCATGGTTCTCAAAAGCTCAGCATTTGGTTTTAGATGGTCACAGATGGACAAGTTTGAATTGAGAGACTAATCAACTGATTGTTGATTAAATATTCATATCTACTAACTGTTAACGGTGATTTAAGTCTAAATCAATTGAAAAATGCATTATAACTTGATAGAACTTAATACGAGTAGAACAGTTCAAAAAAGTTTTCAGAAATTTCATTCTGTAAGGGTTAGAAATTTAAAAAGAATTTTGTATTATAAAATTGTTTTCAAAAATATACTTACACGTTCACGTTATGTTGGTTGCGGGAGTCAAAAACTTCTACTGTATACATCACAAATAACCAAGATTTGTTTTATAAAAGTCAGCCCTAACCAAGAAACCAAATGTGAACTTTTCTCAGCTTAGCTAACGAAAGACTGGCAGCAAATACTATAAGGCATTAAGTTTTCCCTTCGTAAAAAATGTAACCTTTTTACAAGAAGTATAAACAAAGAAAATAATCTTACAATATTGTCCTGATCCCACAGATAATATTTTACTTTATACAAGTGTTGATTACAATTTAAACGCAGTACGTACTACGAGTAAACAAAATAAAAATAATAGTAAAACAATCTATGCTACTAACTGTAGATAAATTATTTAATGACAAAGTTTTAAAACGCGTAATTTTGAAGACACGCATACCTACTTTATGTTTGGAAAAATTATTGTTGAATTTTATGTAACATCCAACCAAAAAGCGCAGGCAAATATCGATAATTATCGCGTATATTGCTTATAAATTGTCGATTAATTTAAATTGCCGGTTATAATACCGTAAAAGTGTTGAATAAAATGTATGCAAGAACTTTTCTTAAGATATGCGCGTGGGATAATTTGTATTTTTTATTTTATTTATTGCACTAAAGAGATGAAATATATTCAAAGCGATTCGTGCTATTTTTTAAACGCAGTGACATAAAATATGCATTTATTTATAGTACCTACTTAAAGCTATTGTGTTAGTTAGAAGCAAGTCTTTGTCTAATATTGTATAAAATGCACTGCTTTACGTGTTAGATAATTTTTATACCTTTTGAAATACATTAAAGAATAGTCACAAAAGGAAATGTAACATTCTCATATAAGATAGATTGTATGTCTACGTAAATAAAGTTCTTTTTTTATCTGAATATGCCAGGAGTGTGATGTTTTTCAAGCGAATGTATGTACACGTATGTCCATTTTTTGTCACGTTATTCACGGATTTCCACATAATAATATGAAATGTCATTATTGAATAACGTAGAAGTGATACAGACTCTAGATGTTTTTATTACGGCGCCTCCTATCCCCAAAAAATATTTTTATCAATCTTTTTTTTTCAAATTATTTTGGTTTGATTTATTGTTTACTAAAGAGGATTTAAAAGAAAGCTTCATTAAATTCACGAAACATTTTAACTGTTTAAGCATTTAAAATAACTCATGAACTCAAACACAACTCAAAACGTTCCATTTTAAATGCTCCTGACATACATCAAATTACCATTGAAGAATAAGTAACACCTCGATTAGCATTGTTACGAATTAGTGTCACTCGTGTCCAGAGAAACCAGTTTACTGATTATGTAAATCAGAAGCAAGAATCACTGTATAATTCTTCTCAAAAGCCTTAGAATTAGGGTACTTACATACCTGCGACTTACGACTCAGACATTTTTTTAACATTCTATAAGTGACTTGACTATAATCCTACTTGATGGAAAGTGGTGATCAAATCCTAGATGGTAAACGCACGAACTTAGAAAAATAACATTTTCTAATAATGTATTATTAATAAATTAAAGCTACAAAGAAAAAATAATTAGTATGGATGACTAGAACTTTTACTCTCTCCACTTAAGAACTACATACCCATAATGCAAATGCTCTATGATTAATAAAGTTTGAAAAATAGCAATTAAAAAAAAAATTCACTATTTTCAACTGTTAGAGAGAACCCCACTTCTTCTTCTAAACCAATGATATCCGTATTTAAATTGGACTATTTAAAGCCAATTTGCTACACAATAGAAAATAAACATTAAAATCAGTTCAATCATATCAGTTGATAGACCTGGTTGTACAAAAAAACAAGTACATAATACATATAAATAGAAAACAGTTTTAGAAGTCGGTATTAAAAAGAACATGTCGCTAAGTCCCTCATGTGTGAGATGCCTTACGAACAAAACGAGTATAACACGCTAACATCAATAACAAAGTATTCTGACCCTTATTTTCTGCGTATTAAGAACACAATTCTTACTAACAAACTGCAAAAATATTGCACACCTCATTATCGCGATACATCGAATTGTTCAGTGTTTCGATTTGATGATACGAACTCGCAATTTAAAAAAAAACTTTTTTGAAACGCAATAAGGTTTAATTTTATTTAACGTTGAATATGATACAAGCGTTGTTCGTATCTGCGTCCTAAGAAATTTTTGAGGTGAATAAATGAGACGGAAAATCCCTATGGAGTTTTAAATTATGTATTATTATTTGTACCATTTGCAACGTGATATTTGCGTTCGGGGTTTTACTATGATACAAAACACAATACAGTACAGAAAATATGCAATGTAAAAATATTATAATGGTACTGGTTTAAAGCAGGGGTCCTCAATTTTTTTGAGACCGCAATACACTTAAGAGATTATTAATTCATTCATGTTTATACGTACTAACATCAATTTAAAGTGAAGCATATGCTGTCTTTAATTTCAGCTATTTAATTTGTACCAGCCGCTCCTTTAATTAAGGTTTATATATTTCGCCACGGAAACTTTGCTACGCCAAATCTGAAACCCATACATGCATGTAGTATTCTTGAATAAGGGCCCAAAATTACAATTTTGCTAAGTGCAGGAACACTTAAAGACTATTGGGGATTTGAACCCAGGAACTTCTGTTTGAGAGATCAACGTTCACTTAATTACTAACTTAATTTTAATAACACGTTAATAAAATCGTAAAATCCTTAGTTTAATAGTATTAGAATCGGGGCTCTGTTAGAAAAGGAGTTAGTCCTGATATTATTTTTTCCTCGTCCACAGTTTCTTAGAAACACGTATAAATTACTGAGTCATGTGTCTGCTTATTCACAAGTGTTAAGTCGTATCGAAATCTTCCAATGTCTATTACGTCATGACACTTCAGGATTAGTTTACACTGTATTATTTCTCTACTATTTCCCTACTGTGCAAGGAGGCTAATGTTTTTCTAGAGTATGTATGTATGTCCCTTTGGCACGCTCTAGAGCCTAAACAGCTCAATGAATATCAATTTAATGTGGGTTTTCATTGAATTCGTCTTAATTGTGAAAGTGGCATTATACTTATTAAAGATTTTTTTAAATACTAATTTTCAGCCATCAGATTTTTGTTTTTCTATTAATGATTAGGTAGTAGTTTATTATACACACTTACCATCGGATGATTCAAATCGTCTGTTCTTTTGTCGACTATTTTATTTTCCGCCTTTGACAACTTTATCAAGAACTGTCATTCTTGTTTCCTTACGATGTTTTCCACCACCAAATCAACTAATAATTAAATTCTAATAAGTGCACTTTCAATAATAAAAGTCCCTCACGCTTGATGATAAATAAATAATTGATTTACATTGAAATTATCCACATAAAAAGCCCCTGATTGTTTTATTACCTAACGATATCAGTTCACTTTATCTACAATCACTTTACAGCAAATTTGTCGTCAATTTGCTTTAGATATTTAACTTTCCCTCCTTGATATATGAATTTCCGCGATAGATTAATCTAGTCGGTATCTAGTAAAAGTTGTTTGGCTAAATCCGCAACTCTGTTTATCTTGAAAATATTTAGATTTAACATGATAATAATAAATAATTAGTTATACAACGTTTTAACGACAACTCGATGGACATAAAGATATGGATTAAGCACATGTAAATATTTTTTTATCTGTCTTAAATTTGCATAACATGCTCAATATCTCCAGAGTCAGTTTTTAAAAGTTAAATTAAAATATCAGTCAGTGTTTTTAGATATAAATTTAAAGTCTGATAAATTTTATAAGCCCCTAATCCAAAAATAGACGTTTCAAGTTTGGTCAATTTGTGTATCTGTGTGTCTAAAATTAGCGACGTAGCTTTCTATAAAAATGGATAAAATTAATTTATAAAATTGATGCTTTACTTAATATCTAGATACTAAGTATCACTCAAAACACGATGGTTCTTATAGATTTAAAAGTGATCGATGAAGTTAAGCATCCGCTGGCAAGGTCTGAAAGTGAATAAATGACCACTACTAGTAAATTTTCTGAAACATTTCCGTGGTTCAGACTCGTTAAGCCATCAATAGGCGTCTTAATAGGCCATTAATTTCTTGAGACGATTTTCCTAAACATACAGACCTCACAACAATTTCAACTATTACACGAACCACGATTAGACCACAATTATTGGTGAACAAAAGAAATTCTCGCGCTTGTGCCGCACAAGCTGCTTGCCCATATAAGTGGCCGACACGCGGATACCGTAAACAAACAAATCGCATTGAAATTACACCCCGTGCAGAATTTTAAAGCAGCTTGGCTTCAACTAGCTAATGCATACTAGACATGGACCGTGGGATACTAAGGTCTAGGTATTTGAGGTACAAACCTAACCAAACTGCCACACTTGTAGTCATTTTCAAAACTAGCGGTCGTGATTTTTTCGGACAATATGGTCCTTTTTACCCATCATTATGAATTTTATTACGATCAAAATACTGTTCATACTGTTCATTTTTTTATGAAATTGGCTAACGGGCTTGATGTAATAACCGACTTAAAGCGGCCTTGTAAAATCAGCATTTTGATTTTGATAACAGAAATGTATGTAATAAACACTAACATACACTACATGATTATTAACTATACTAATATGCTCTATAAACTTAATACTAATATTAATAGTATGAACAGCTGTATTATAAATCAGTAAGTCAATATTCTAGTTCAGTTGTCGAATGACGCGATGTGATGTCATTAAGAAGATTATATCGTACGCTCCATCGATGTATTTGACGATAACTGGTAAAGAGTCATCACACTTAACGACATTAAATCGGAATCGATGGATCGATGGATGGATGATGATGATAGTTAGGATGTTCTTAGACAATGTATAGCTCGGTATGACGAATTTTGTTTGCAATCTTCGGTTAGGCTGTTAATAAATAATATCAATGATTGTGTTTGACATTGAATTTAGTACTCTTATAATTCAGTCAGCTTTGAGTTGTCGAAAAAAGTTTTTCAGATCACATTCCGATTTTGAGTCTGATATTCTAAAAGACATAAGTACATAGTTCAATTGGTTATTACACACCTAACACATTACAAGGAATCTGAGTTAAATGCTTTGAGCAAGCAAATTATACCGTACCTTAGACTTTCAAAATGCAGATAATGAGTGTCTATGTAATACAGGCAAAAGCAAAAAATCAATTGTTTTATTTTAATTGTAAAATTAATACTTACCGAACCGACACTAACAAATATGGGAACTCCCGTAGATGTTATCGCATTGTAAGCCATAAATTAGACTTAAGTCTCTAACTGCATTTACTCGCGACAGATTGTTGCACGGCTGCCGATAATTTCAAATTGTTGTAATACAGCCAGCATAAACGCATCTGACAGAAGGCATTAACATTAATACACACATATAGTAGGTACAAGTATTGTTAAAGCGTTTAACAGTAATTTTAAATAATTATTTTTCAATTGCAGATAGTACGTGATAACGTTACATTATGCTATTATTTATTTCATCTCCTAAAAATATTTCGGCGTCAAAAGTTTTTCTTCAAGATTTCTTTTTGGATATTAGTATTTTCACAATATCTTCCACTAACGTCACATTATATGGCCACTGCATTTTCATTTACACTAGTAATTAACCCGTATATTTTTGGTCCTTCGAGCCGGATATGTCCAAGATAACACGTACATTTTTTCATATCAGCAATTTTATTACATCTAGCAATTATTGGCCTTTACAACCGATGCCTATTTAAAGCTACAGATGAAATGTGCCTAATGCTTCGCAAAGGCGAGTGCCGCTAAATTGCGTTGGCCTTTTGACGTTTCCTTTTATGTGGATGCACGAACAACTCACTATATTGGTCGCCACGTTAATTTATGCGGTTTGGGGAGTGATTGCGATTATTATGTGGTCAATCTAACGTTATATGTATATATTGTACCGTACACGATTTTACTATCTATCGTATAAATATCCCGGGAATAAGATGTCAGTGAACCCGATCATTTGTATGGCTTGCGTTGAGACAAATTTTAATGTCCAACGTGCAAAGGCCCATTAATAATTAACGATTGTTATCGAAAGATAACGACCGGAACCGGCATCTTAACGTGCCTTCTGAAGAACGAAAAGGTTCACCAAATTTTACCACTAGCGGTCACCCATCGACTTACCGACCGCACCTACCTTTGCTTAACTTCATCTATTACCGACCAACGATTCTTCATTTTTATTCACTATAACATCAAACGATGCTCCAAATCAAATATCATCATCAGCATCATCATCCTTGCAACCCATAATTGTCCCACTGCTGGGCTCAGGTCTCCTCTCATAGTGTGACGGGTGACGGGTACAGGCCATAGTCCACTACGCTGGCCTAGTGCGGATTGACAGACATCACACACCTTTGAGAACTTTATGGAGAACTCTCAGGTGTGCAGGTCTCCTCACGATGTTTTCCTTCACCGTAGCAAATGATAATTAATAATACGCACATAACTTTTTAAATATGAAATAGGACATTGAGACGCAACTATGTTATATGACATATATTATTTGTTTGTTAGTCGGTCAGGTCATTACGCTACATTCATTCGCGAGCCGTGAATGAGTCATTGAACGTAATGTGCGCCGCAGATGTTTCTGTAACGTTCCAGCGTTCCTGGAATGAGGAATGTTGGTATGTAATATAACTACTACTATGTATTGTACATTATCTAATTCTATGTATTAGAAGATCCCCTCTGCGGTGGAAATTCGACTAGAATGAATGTATAATCAAGAAATAGTTCGATATTAATATAGGTATTGCCTATTAGCGTTCTGGGAGATGTAAATGCCTACGTATACTGTCAATCAACTAGGCCTTCTGTTTGACTATTATGTGCTGTGTCTATTCATTAAACAAGAGTCTGTGTGAGTTTGACTTTAAAAGTAATAATATATAGCTTAGTACACTTTTTGCCACGTAACCTATAGGCACGTAAAGTTGCAAATTCGTATGGCCTGAATTGTTGTTAAAAGTGTACTGAAAGATGATCCCTTTGCGTAATAAATATAATGAGTACGTGTGGGGTCCAATTTTGTACCGGAAATAAGGTATTTAACTTTTGAACACTCTGTAACTGACGGAAATTCCGTATAAGGGTGGGCGCAAACGAACGGAATTTTTAGATTCTAAATTTTTGGTTGGGGAGAGTAGGCTTGAAAAAGCCAGGGGTAATTCATTTTGTGTTATGGAAATGTTTGCGTCGACACTATTTACCCCGGGTTCATTAACCCTGCTGTTCCATCCTGTCAATTCCGAACCTAAATGTTAATTTCGGATGTTTGTAGCTGCCTTATTAAGTAAATACGTAGGTAATGGGCGGGCTCAAATGTTCGGAATCAGAATTGACAATTGGGAGAATAGGGTTGAAAGAGCTCTGCTAAAGATAAGTCTTTTTCCATTATGGAAATGTTTGCGTCGGCACAACCTTACCTTTGGCCCTTTCTACCCTACTCTCCCCTACTGTCAGTATGATTCAGAGTCTGGGAAATTTTGGTACGTCTGCACTAGGCTTTTAGAATTCAGAATCTCATTCATGATGCGAATTGTGACCGGCCTAAGCTTCATGAAGTTTATTAAACTTAAAGTCCTTTACCATGCCGTCCACTGATTGGCGTAGGCTAAGCAACTATCTAGAACAATGGTTAGGAAAACTGTTACTAATTCAAACATGGTGATTATTCCAATTACCGCTGAAAGTTCTGGAGTTATAGCTTCTTTGTCTCAAGAAACACAGCTTTTGAGTTAAGCACAAGAGAAAATATCGGGGTACAAGATAACTTAATGAATTGGAATAAGATCTAATTATTTACGTTTGTAAGTTTCGCTTTGAATTTCGAAATCAATTACTCCACCAACAAAATTATCTTTGTTTTTATTGAAGTATTAGATGTAAGAAATACTATAGTAAGCGTTAACTCTCTTCCCTCCGACTTATTCCTTATGTAAGCAAAGTACTTACCAACTTCTACTTCAAAATAAGCAATATAAAGACTCCCATGTGATGCTTAACTTATCCATATTTTATTGACATCTTACTTGTATATAATATTCCTTAGAGTTCTTCAAAATACAGCATCTCATACCAACTCAACTTGACCTCCAAAGTGAGCTATCGTAACCACACTTATTTTGAAAGGAGACCTCAAGATACTTCCATATTTATTTATCTCTTAAGACGACATTCGATCATAACATAAAAATTGGTTGGTTAACAAAACTCGATACTTGCGTGTCAGATAAACGTTGTTTAAATAAGATTTCATCTCAATCCCATCTCTAAAGCGAATTAAGGGCTTTTGGATCTCGCATCTTTAAAAGCCCAATAATTTTTCACTTAGCGACAAATTGCTTTTAAATTACATATTGAAGGCAGCCAGTGAGTTGAGATTTTAACGGACGATTTCGTCATTTATTGATATTTTTCTATGTCTAGATTATATCACATCATTATTCTTATTATGTTGTGAAGTAGGTATATGTTGTGAAGAGTTAAATTTTCAGTACATTTTTTTAAATAAAATACACGCATGTGCGCGCTTTATTTTTGATTTCACATATACAAAGTTAACGAAATAAAATTTGATCAAATAATTTGATACTCAAACAGTTTCAGATTTTTCCCGTAATAAAGTTTCCTACATATTCCCTAGATGGCGTTAAAAATAGGTCCATTTCCTAATAGAATATAATGTCGCTGTAACATATTCTATAACACTCTTATTTTAATTCTTATTCGGATAATCGTGGACCAATAAAATTCTGTTTTCAACGTCAGAGACGTCGGAATTTAATCCAAGTGCAAACATGACATGGAAATGGTGCGCGAAAAGCGATTAAGATGGGCTTCATGCATGCATATTGCATATGCATGCGATTGATCCACTTTTTTTCTTTCATGTTTGCCGTTCCGGAAATCTGTGTCGGTTGTCATTATGAAATATTTATAGGAAAGACACTCGTTTTTTTTATGTAGGGTATTGAATGAAATATTTATGAAAGTATGAATGAAAGACTCTTTGTAAGGGCTCATAGGATTTTAATTAATCGATGCTTTCGGATACTTACGTTAGCAACTAACTTCTCTATCAATATCCACTGCAACAGCGTGAAATATGCTCTGGACCTCCTCAGTTCTGAGAAAAGACTTATGCCCTAATAGGCCCCAAATGGTTTGAGGTAAAACAAAACTATTAGTTTAGTCTTGAATCCAATTAAAAGTAAAAGAAATACCTCAATATACAAAATCTTAATCTACAATATTACTTATATCATAGTCATTCAATTAACGTACGCGTAGGTAAAGCCATATCAAAGTTTCAGTCAATCGTTTTACATTGTTCGTTGATTCATAATTCCAGCCCAACGATCCAATATTCGAGACAATGCATGGGTCTATTGCATATGAAAATTGGATGTTGCATGCATGCAAGGATCGCATTTATCATACAACTTTCGATTATAAGTTGAAACAGTGCGTGAGCCATCTCACTACCTTTGTGTTAGCCCACGCGTACGAGTGGAGTTAGTTAGGTATTATTGAGTGGGGAAATTGCTAGACTCTATGATCAGGAAGTAAGGTTCAAATTTGCACATGCAGTTGAGATGTAAGCTTCATGTATTATCTTTTGTATTAAACATTTGTGTATGCTAATAATAATTAATTAATTTAAATGCTTATTTCTTATTTTTAATTAAGATTATGAACTATGGACTGAAAAAGACTGAATTATGCCTTTTAATTCTGGCTGGTTAGTCTACTGAATTCCAAGTTTAAAAACATTTATTCATGAATATATTACCATACGAGCTAAAAAAAATGTACCATCGATGTGGTAATTTACTCGAATATTTTTTGCATTTTTCTTTCTTGGTGGTAACCTTATTTTCATTAATATTAATTTTCGACAAAAAAATTACAATAAATGTTATTTATTGTGACAACCCTGGACACTAAATTGGCGATTGCTACTACATTTTAGTTCTTATTCGTAAAACGATTAAGGTCAGTATGGCGCACAAGTGCTTTATTACATCGTATGATTTATCGGACAGTACAGTTACTTTGCAAATATTTGCCACACAAATGTGTGATTAATTTAATATTCAAGAGCTCAAGGTTATATGCCAAAAATGGAATGTTGTTTGACTTGTTTTGAACATTTTCTACACGACTGTACGTTGGTTTTTAATGGTATGTAAAAATAGATTTTACGTAACAAAACCACATGAGGTGTGATACCCACCTACTGTTATATGCAGCAATTAAACCAAGTCCAAGAACTAAAATATAAGTGATGTGGTGTACTTTTTTTTATTATTAAAACAAACTTACTATTCTCCACCAACAATTAACTTAGCTTAGTATTAGAATTATAACATAATTATAATGCTAAATACATAATTTGACGGTAACTAATTTTTCATCAAATGTGACCGTGGTCAAGCATTAACTTATTTGGATTAAAAAAGTATAATATAGCTAATGTTTAGCTTTTACAGGCTAGCTGAAAACCTTCTAGATCCTTAGTTCATAATCTGTGGGTAAAAACCCCCCCGGGGTAATCCGATATTTTACGGGGGTAACGAAGTACCAAATTATTATTAGGATTTAAAAATTTAAAATACAGAAAAAAGTAACGTATATTTTTTGTTTTCGTACCCTTCAAAGACGGGGTAAAATGAGTTTTCATAGATCACAGGGGTAACGATATTAAAGGGTTAGGAACCATTGTTCTAGGTAGTTAATATAAAATTAATTGTAATGTTGTTTAAATGTACTCGCTGTAAATCAGCAAAAGTCATTTGATGACAGATACAAGCAAGGACAGATACATTAAATAAATATTTAATTTTATACTCATGCCGTCAATGTCAAATACATACATATAAAGAGACGTCTTCATGTACGCCCAGCTTGACGTAATGGAACAAAAACTAAATAAGATAATTATGTAAATTGGTAGCTATATTAATAAAAACTTAAGTTAAAATTTAATGAAACAAGTTAAACTTCGGCCATGAACGGCCAGTCTTATCGTTTAACTAGTATTATTTAAAAGAAAAAGAAAAAACTCGATTGTTAAAATGTGGGAGCAGTGTTTTTAATAAAATATATAGCCTATGACACTCTTACTATCAAGACGAATCCAATGACATCCAAAATGTTGAAAGTCTTCAACCCGTCTAGGCTCTAAAGCAGTGGTTCTTAACCTTTACAATATAGTTAGTTACCCCTGTGATCTATAAAGAAAACTGATTTTACCCTGTCTTTAAAATGTTATCAAAACAAACAATACTATTAAGTGTAATTTGTATTTTTTGGTTTTCCGACCCATATAATTAGGTTCTTTGTTACCCCCGTAATATATCTGATTGACCCCTACGGGGGTAATTACCCTCAGGTTATGAACCCAGGCTTTAGAGCGTGCCAAAGAAACCGATATACTTACTTACGCTCACAAACATTACCTTTTTTACACAGTCGGGTAAAAAGAATAACATTTCGTCACATAATATCTTAGACAAAATAGAGTTGTTTCTTCTGGTTTGTAAGTAGGGCGCGAAACAGTGGACAGGATTGTAAAACAGGAATCCCCGCGAAGGCCGACGACTGGTTCTGTTACATCAGAGAGATGAGATGTGCTTTATAACTGAACAGAGTCTTGTAGTGATAGTAACAAGCGAATTAGATGTTGTTATGACGAAGATGCAGTGATAGTGGTTTGAATTTAAGTCTCTCGAACGGGCGTTCTTGGTTTCAAACCCCCCGGCACGCACCTCTAATTTAAAAAGTTATTTGTATATAGTTATAAGTAACTATAGTCTGTACTCCTCACACTGTGAGAGGAGACCCAAGGCCAGCAGTGGGACAGTTAAGGGTTAGTAATAGTTTGAGGCTCAGATACCTCAAAACTTGAGGAAAAAGATACTGCTTAAACCTATTCGATTAGCAGCCTTTCCACACTTTTAAAAACTTCGTACAGATCTTCAATCTGAAGACAGTGTACAGTGATTTTCACACTACATTTTTCTTCCCGAATTCGAGGGCCTTTTAATGGTAATTTTAATGTGATGCAATAAAGTTGTGTGTAGAAGTGGAATAGGGGATAAATATTCAAACTGTTAAAGTCACTTAAATACGTTTAAATGTTCTGCTATGTTTCATTAATTAAAACCAATAGTTCTCATAAAAGAATAGCTGTATTATCTTTAAATTGAACTGCCATCCATTTAAAATTTATTTTCATTGATTCCATTATAATACATTGTACAAGTGTTCTTCAATTTTTAATTCTACTCACGACGCGTATTAACGGTCCCGTAGGCCTGAGTGCGTCAGCATTTGCAATTTAAATGTGTTTACTCATAAGTCCAACTACACTACACACCGTGTCATTGTTCACATCTAAATCTAATGACGCTTCTAAAATAACCTTTATTTTCTATACAACAAGAACACTACCAAATTCTACAACATGTATTTTAAATTTGTCTTTCAACTAATTTATTTGGACAACTAACCAGTAGACCTTAGATACTTTTAAGTGAGACTTTTATTTTCAATCCTTACGTATTTTGTTACAAGATTGTTAAATAATGTTCTTCGTTTAGTTGTTTATTAAATTAAATATCAAAGTTTGCTTTTGATTTTCCATTCTTTTTATGACGAGGGTTTGCTTTGTCAGTGACATGATGTTTTTGTACTTGTTTTCAAACATCTTTTAATTTATTAATTTACATGCACAATATTATTATATTTTCTTAAATTTAGTTTTTATATGACAAAAACTAAATTATATGTATAAATTTTTCCATATCATCAAAACTGATGTCTCATTACTTGAAAATATGTTAAATTAAGATAATTAACGAACCAAATCATGATAATTATTTTCCAAGGTCAGTACCATTGCTGAGGTATTACCACCATTAATTAATGGTATAATTATGACAGCGGCACTGGCGAGCTGTAAATTAATGGTACCTACTTCAAATGTCAATTGGTTCAAGTATTCAGGTCGGGGAATTCTCACATCATTTGGTGCGATTGGGGATACATCGATAGGGTCATAAATTGTATCTTAAAAACAGTTATGATTCATTTAATTCTCATTGACCCAGCTTTAGTTATTCATAAGTTCATAGTGCAGTAGCCTATCTAGTGCATGGTGTATTGGCTTTTGCCTAAGTGCACTCTAAGTAAGTGTAGTTTAATCTAAGCTATCGTTCCTGTTGCTTACAAGATCAGTTCAATTAGAATGGTATTAGGATTTGCACACAACTGCAAATTCTATCATCATGGTAAGATTTTTCCTGCCTGATCTTTAAAATGTGTCATTAAAATTATTTTGTGTAATTAAGTCAGGTTGTATATCTTTTGCTCTTTAGTTATGAAATAAAAATTTCAGGTATATTTAAATGGTTCGCTCTCTCTTTTTCACTCTCTATGGCTGTAGTTTTAAACGCTGCTTGCGCGTGAAGTGTAAACTTTATAAAAATATACGCCATGTAAGAAATATTTAATTTACCATTCGTATAAGTCGTTAAAATGTTAAGATAAAATTCCTCTCTATTTCCCTCAAAGACGGTTTCCCCTCAAAGGCTGGAATACTTTAAGAGTCTTTAATTATAATCGCTTTTAATTCCGGAACTGTCAGGAACGTTTGGCATCCAGCAATCCTTTGCGGCAACGTAATTTTTATGTGAAAATATAACACGTTAGGTTTTCTAAGTATTTTTATTTGGATTTTTGCAGTCAACACTCTTTTTTCTTTGACCATCATACTTATTATGGCTTCTGGCTTTACTGTATGTAGCTTCTAAATTCTAATGAAACTAAGTATGATGACGAGTAGGTACAACTTTAAGAGTTTCTTTATTTTTTATCTTATAATCATCATCATCTTTGACATTAGTATCTCCAACTTTAACATCGTTATTATTATTAATAATTATATTAATAGTGTTAATAATACTAGTAACTTCCCGTCTTTGACCGAGTCTTCTTGTTTGATAAACTATGTAAATAATACAATATACGATTGTTCTCTACAACATTTAATCTTAAGTAGTCTTAAAAAGTTGCACAAGCTTGACGCAGTTGGCAAGAAAAGTTAAATAATTAGGAGGCCCTTTGATTTTAACATAAACACGTTGTTGATGTAAGCGGATGTTTCAATCCGTTGCAGCAAATGTTACGAATTGCTGACATGTGGGATCTTGCGCGACTTAAATCGGGGTCAAATTAGTCCTCATGTGTATCAACAATTTCAACATTTCCTTATGTGACCATGGTATTATACTCATACTAATTTGGATCTAAATTACTTTTTTTATTTAATTTTTAATATACCATTTTAGTTTTAATCTTATGAAATTTGTTATTGTCGTAATTTAGATCTAAATTCTATAAAAGAGCAAGATGATTATGTAATTAAGAAAATTTATGAGATACTTAATCCAATTTTACCTGCTTGAATGGGCTTCAATTATTACTACTTACTAAATGAGTAGTGACCCAGCTTGTTCCTTACTCTTTCCCTTGTCAACAAAGCTACTATGTCGTTGAAAACACAGTCAGTAACAAAATACACACTAATTAACCCATACATATGGCTATTACTCATAATGTAAGGAATTATCTTTCATCGCCCGACCTACCCCATTTCCTACGGACGTTTCATGAAATTCCTGACATGTTGAATCACAGGACGGCCGGATGCGACTGAAACGGTTATCGAGAAAGTCGATAAAGACTAAATGGTTCTCGTGAACGTTAAAAATAGCTTCAAAAAAGGAAGCCGAGACTTCAATGTCATTGATGAAAGAACTTCTTGTTCGATGAACTTTGCCTTGTAGAGTTGTCTTTTGCTTCCATTATGTATTTATTGACATTTAAGTTGTCTCAAATTGAATGTATTACGTTCATTAGCTTTTTGTTTCGTCGTCAATACTCAAAGAGATAAAAATGCTGCATAATACTGTCTGCTATATCTTCAAGTTTTAGACCCAAAAAATTTAAAAATCCAGAAAAATTCCCGTCATCTTAAAATTGAAAAATAACTAAATTTATAATAACTTATTACAAAACATTTTTAACAATAACTCTTTAAATGTTAACCCGTAACATCCATCCAACAAAGGCTAGTAAACCCATAAAAAACCTTAACACACTACACGGTTAATTTAATTTTCATGAAAAAACCATTAGTAATTTTCCGGTGTGAACGACGGACGCGACGCGACGCAACTCGACCATTGTTTTTTAACACAATGAAATGACAGCCGGCGTACAAAGAAATTGGGTAAACTGGTCGTGTCTAAATCTTGCTTGATGGACAATGATGCAATAGTCGAGTGACGTCACTGACATTATCGATATTTTTATCGATAAATAAAGTGTCATTTTTTCAAAGTTAGTGACCCACTTATCAACAAGTCGCATGGTCGACAAACACTTGACTTTTTAAATTTGTTGATTGAAAACCGTTAATTATTTAATTGCTTCAGTTTTTTTACAATTATGAAAACGTAATCTATTGCCGTCTCGTGTGAGTCTATGACCCCGACAACTAACTCTGTTTGCTTCATAACGAAGACCTACACCTATCTTTTCTCCATTTTATATTTCTCTGAAAAATTCCTAATCCTTTCCTGTTTCAGCCTTTACTTCGTCTACCTAACTTCGAAAATCTATTCTTGTTTCCTTTCATAATTACTGAATCTTGGTCAAATATTTATTTATTTAACAGTCATCAAATACATCCAAAGGATCACAAATCATGAACGCATTTCGGACTTGGAACTGAGATGATTTGTTTATGAAAACAAAATATCCATTACCTAACATTTAAATCACGTACTGGCTTAACAAAGAAGAGTATGTTTACAAATAAAAATTCACATTTCTAATAACTGTTTTCACTTTCAG
>LGAG01002067.1:27526-59174 GCA_001278395.1 Lerema accius
ATATCTCAAAGAAAGACTGAGGTGGTAATCAGCTGGTGATTTCAATGGACCAGTAAACGATGGGAAAGTAAGGTACTTGAATAGAAATCATGACTCGAAAAAATGAGTACAGGATGGACGATTAACCATTGATTAACCAGTGGGAATGAAGAATTGCATGAGACAACGGTCATCAAATAAATTGATAAGACACAGGACTTATCATAGTGATTTCATTTGATGTTCAAACCTTGATGAATGTATAGAGGGACATTTTGTCGGTTACTATTAAAACATTGTTAATAACAATGTAGGAGAAAATTTAATTTTATACAAAAATGTGAGTAATAATTTCGTTTTATCAAATTTCCTGCTCGCCGACTCTGATAAAAGCCCGAAATGCACTTTCGCTACAATGTAATTATTGGAGACATAAATAGCGAGCCAACTCAGATGTAATTACATCACCAAAACCCTAACACATTTTGGCTTATCAAGGCGTAACGATTGCTATCTAACGATAAAAATGCTCACGAACTGCCACTAGTAATCGAACTTATGACTACGACGTCGTTGCTTAACTTAGCCAATCACAATTGGTATAAGCCGTCGGGCTATGAGCTTAAGTAATTGATATGTACCCTACTGAACTAAATCTTGATCGACATAATATTGGCAACGTTTTTAAAACAATAGACATTGTTACAACACTAGTGTGACAAATGACAACTACAATCAATTATGACAAAGTGTTTTGAAAGCATTTTGTGACATTTAATTAACATCATTATCTACGGGTAGACAGCTATATTTTGTAAGGCTTTTTAATGCAACTTGAGACAGCATTGTTTGAAAGGGTACTGTGAAATAATAACACCTGTCGATTGTCGATTTGTCATATCGTTTATTGACGGACGGTAAATATGTTAATATTCTATCTAATAATGCCTTTGTAGTAAAGCTTTTTTCTAGCAATAAAGTGTACAGTAATGAGGTCATAGTTCATAGGTAAAGCTAATAAGATAAAAAATTACGTTGATTCACCAACATGCTCACTTAATAGTAACCTACCTATTAATAGTACCAGTCAACAGCATGTCTTTTCATGAAAAAAAATCTAACTGAAAAAAACACAAATAAAGCTTCTTAAGAATTTAATAAAAACGAATATAGATGTTATAATTCGTAAACCTATATTCTTTCTTTGAAGTTTACTGAAACTATGAGTCTTAAAAAAAGAGGATTTAGAAAGCTATCGTTGTTTTAAATTGGATTTTAAGTAACGATAATTAGTTCCAAAATATGTAATATAAAATAGATATTAACTGAAAAGCTAGTGACAACCCTAAACCGCTGCAACAACACTAACAACGGTATTGGGTCGATGACACCGAAACGCGAGTTTTGGTAACAGTTACGTAGCGTTTTAAGAATAGCGATAACTCCCTTTGTACGTTCGCATCTCTAATTTGACGCTAAATTCTATGTTCTATTTGAAGTTTAGTGTAGAAGAATTTACTCTCAATATCAGAGGTCATAGCCCGGTTGCGTTGATCCTAAGTGACTGACCGAGTTAGGAAAACTGTCAACGTATATACGAGGATGAAGTTAGTTATGATCCGCCCTAATTTCACACGAGTACAAGGAGTATTAAAAAAGATTTTTTTATAAAATATAGTTTATGCTTCTAGTGATAACGCAGCATTTTACTGGTGACTATTTTTTTTAATCGGATGATTAGTTTTAAAAATTACCTCCTACATACATGCTTATTTAAAAATATTACTTCTTTATAACATTAGTTTCTGCCTGATATAGATTTTTAATAAGGTTTCTAATATAAGAAGATGCTGTTTGGAAGAACCTGGGTATATTTACCACTTACCTTAAACTGACGGTACTAGCTATTAAACTTACTAATGGTAACTGACCATTTTTATACTAAAATTGACTTTGAACACGGTTCCCCATTTATTTTTCTTTTATCCTTTCTTTTTTTTGCTAGTACCGCATTAGTCTTTCGTGTCATTAAACCACTTATAAGGCGACTAAGTTTGACAACGAGTTACATAAGTAAAAAGTATATCATATATACAAAACCGTGTTAATACCAAAGTATGTTTGTAGGCGTAATCAAATGAATTCAAACTAGAAGTCAGTCGGCCTTGGCACATACTTAACACTGACCGAAAGACCGTGATCCCATCTGGCAACTAACCAACGAACTAACTTACTAACCCGCGATAAATTAAAGGAATAACTGACGAGTCACCTACTAACATCAATGGGTTTATTGTCCTATTAACTACATTTTTCGAGTGGTATCGGCATCTGCATATTGTAATGACGTAATTTGATATTGGTTGTGTTTCTACTCTGTGCAGGATGTATCTCGGCTGCTTTTGAAGTTTCAATTGCTAATTTTACGATAAATAAACCCGCTTTTACCCGATTGCGCCCGAAGAAGGGCAATGTTTTTTCTTTAGCACGCTCTAAAGCATAAATAACTTGACAGATTTCATTTCATTGTCATTGGATTTGTATCTTTTGGATGTGACATATCTTACACTTTGATACCCTCCCACCTATTTTTAGCAGTCGCGTCTTGTTTTGTTGCTAGTTTAAACTTTCAAAAATTCGTTACAACGACACTCAAATAATAGGTGCCCTTGAACGAGTTAACCCTTAATCCTTTTTATTTGTTTTTAACAAGCAAAATGGTTGTTATTTTACAACCTATTCGGTTTATCGAGCGTTATCACTGACAATATTTAATAACACTTTATTCTCGGTCAGTAAACGCCTGCAGACAATATGTTGGCAGATAACACTGTGTCCAGTTTCAGGGTGATTCCACACGAATTGTGCTGACCTTTTTATTATTACGGGTTTACATTTTTTGAGGGCAAAACAGCCCATAAACAAGTTGACGAGCGAGTAGGTTGTCAGTAGGTACACACGTCAGAAGGAATAGACTTGATTGTAATCAAAAGAAATCAGTGTTCATTAAGGTAATAGACAATAATTAGGTAAAGAATTTTGGTGTCTATTTCGATGAGCAAACTGTCGATCTATAATTAAAATCAAATAAAGTGTCTTAATCAGAATTAACCACGTAACATTCTTGTATAGATGACACATCTTATTAATTATGTATTCTAGTTAAACTTCCCCCTTTATTAAATAATTATAATTTAAATTATTATTATTAATATAGAGTTTTGTGTTAATAAAGAATAGTACGAGTATAAAATGCACGGAATGACCCTATTTCTCAAAGATCTACGATCAGATATATTTTGCCTACGCGTTGTTTAAATTCACACGAAGACTCATCTGCGCCTGTGGCGTTGTTCGCACTTTACGAGAGACAAGCTCATCATAATTTACATTACAGAACTCTCAACACAACAATAAATTCCGTCATGAAGAATGACGGAATATATTATTGTTATAATAACTATCGGAGGAATTCTTAGTCGTATAAATTTTAATATTGGATATTTAGTATTTGTAAGATTGTTACGATGTTTACTATGCTTTGGGTTTCTTACTTGACTTACTTCTTTACTTGTATTGATTGAAGGCAATTTTATATGGGAAAATGTATCTAGTCGGTGTTGTTGATAGAAGACATTAGGGTGCTTATTCGGTGCTTCCAAATTCAATGCACGAACGCTTGCCTTCGGTAGGCTAAACCAAATACCACTGGATTGTTTTGCGGTCAGATTAGCCGACCTTTGACCGTATAATAGAATAACGTTGGCGACTCAGTATGTAGAAATAAACGGAGTAAGTGAAAAGTAGGTACCTATGTAAGGCATAGTAGAGGAGGACTTTGTTTGTTTATTTTTTCTTTCTTTATTTACTTTTGCATCTTTTATTTTATTGTTTTATTATGTCGTATCTCTTAAAGTAATTCAGCAATGGTTAGCGATAACATAATTTCTACTTTGATATTCTAAACTTGATAATTATTATTTTCGGTATCGCAATGCACAGAGTAATGAATTAATAGTGAATTTCTGATGACAGTTTTCTCTGACACACGATTTTTCGAAAAACTAACTTTGTCATTTATAAAATACATTTTCATCCGCCAGCTAAATACTTGAATTAATCTATTTTGAGTATTTCATGAATCCACAATATCTGCGTTGTTAGAAGTTTATGTGTCATAAACATAACATAACAAACAAGTTCATAAAATTAGAACTTGCTTCAGACTGTTACGTTTGCTTTAATAAATTCATTCATTCATAATACTCAACATTAATATTATTTTGGCTTGTTACTTAAACTAAAACACCTGCTTCCCTTTGATAATTCAAACTAAAACTTGTCTAACCATTTACGTTAACTGGTAACGAATGTGTTGCGCTCAATTCTATTTCACGCTTCATATACCTTTTTAGGGCTCTCTACCAACGATTTACTCTTTAGTTACGTCACATACTTGTTAACACATGGACGCAAACAGAGACATTCACTGTATTGATAATTGATACATTAGTGTCGTGCGTCGAATGACGAAATATTGGGTCTGTGTGTAACCTACGCAACCTACCAATTCTCACTGAAGATCGATAAAACATTTGTGATTATTGATGCGTTATTGTTTTTTTAATGGCTAGACGAAGAGAAGTTATTTTCTACAGCTATTTTATATTCATTTCTTAAATTTCTACGTCTAATCTCATAATCTTTAGTCAAGACAATCATTTAAAACTGCCAGCTACGCTGTGGCGTAAAAGAGTTCGTTAAGGAAATCTTGTTGACATTAAATATTTGATGACATTAAAAATTCTTTTTCTTTTTAAAGGCACCGCTGTTGTCTATTAATTGAGAACTTTTGAGTCTTTTATACTACGCCATAAATGTCTGGTTATGACGGACTTTGTTAAATATTTTTTTATTTTAATGTTAACTTTCATTGATCTGTGATCTTTCTGTAATTCAGCATCTAATCTTTAAATCTCGAAACAAAAAGTAATCATTACTTATTCCGTTACTCAAGCTGAAAAAGTATATCTAATTGTTGGCAATTTGGTGACCTATTTGTGATCAGACTCCATCGTTTTAAACATTCAACATCTTTTGATCAAATGTAAACGATTACATTCCTACTTCAATCAATTTTATCTTTGTGTTTGTTAAACAAACTTGGATTCACAAAACGTTATTGACGCCGACCAATGTCAGACACGAAAAAACTTAAATAAAATTTGACCCACAAAATAAATGTGAAGGTTATAAATAAAACCAACACGATAAAATTAATAAACCTACTCCGTCCGTAAAATAAGCAATTATAGCGCTTATTGCTTTTTTATTTTTGACGCCGGATTTCACAGTATAAATTAATTTTCGGTGTTTTTTTACTTTAATATTGATACAATATTTTAAATTGTATAACAATTGAATATTTAATCTATCTAAAATTTTACACGGTTTTTTTTATACTAGCTTTGGTTAATTTACATTGTATGTAAGCTTATAAGCAATAAAAAAGCAAATATAATTTGACAGTACTTAGCGCTAACATTGTAACTAAACTGTTAGTTCCTCTTTATTTATTTACTTCAAGGTTATTTTTTTGTTACTTACAAAAGTAACTAATTTAAACCTCGTGATCTACAATGAGGAAACAAATAAGACGCTTCTTAAAGTGAAGTTTTAAGTTGGTTAATAACTTGTTACTTAACTAAATTAAATAACTAAACCTGTTAAGTCTAATATTACTAACACTTTCGGATAAACTATTCTAAATATCACATTTATTAGTGGATATAAAATTGATTGCAACTACTTAATTTACGATTCAATCATTAGCAATTGCAACATTAGCAATATTATTGCCTCTCAGACCCATTCACGAAGACGTAATCGTCAAATTATAGTAAATGCATTCAACAGCAAAACACAAAACAACAGTGAATAAGGTGTAAAACATTAAAACTTTAAAGGCAGTTATCGGCAAGGCGGGTGGCAATCAAACACATGAAGTTTTCTCTTGCGAAAGCAAACAAATTATTCGCTGTGAAGACGTCCGAAGTTACGGCACATCAAGTTGTCACATTGGTTATGAAATCTGGCACTTCGCACGCGCTCTCTGCGGCGAAATTACTCTGTGATTATTTCCGATTTTAATGGTACCTTGATTATTTTACGAGCAAGTGAAGACAGAATAAGTGATAGTATGACATGTCTTTTTACTTAAATATGGCTTGTATTGTGAGGAATGAGGATCAAATTATAATGTTACTTCAACATCTCGGCTGGTGTCTGTACTCCGGTTTTCCTCGTATAATTAAGAACGACTCAACAGTGATTACGATTGGTAGTTTGGTAGCGAATAACAATTATACGTACATATACGATAGCTTGATTAATTTCTTCTCTGATACATTTAATTTAATTTCATTCCCTCTGATAGGCTGTGAGTTTAATGAACTTTGAAATTGGTATTGGGAGATTTTTGCTTTCCGTTTTACTCGCCTTATACATTTTGTGCAATCTTTATGTCATATTGGTAGTTGTAAAAATGCTATCAATATCGATAGCGGGTCTTTCCGTGGATGACGGAGTTGTCAACTTGTCACGGATTAGTTCGGTTTAGAACACCTCCATTACGACAATCGTAATACTATAGTTGGGCCATTACAAACGTGCAAACTATGTCATCAATCATTTTATCATATCTCTGGTTCACACCTATAGGTATATCGGAACTCTCACTCCCACATTCCAGCGAGAGTTCCGATATACCTAGGTATAAGTGTGAACGAGAGATATGATAAAATGATTGATGACGTAGTCTGCACGTTGGTAATGGCCCAGCTATAGTTCGGCTAGATGCTCTCCTGCTAGTATACAATCTGCTAGCAACATTCTTCTAGCCGTGCTAGAATTTGCGCTTCACTCCGCTCAATTTCGCCCGATCCAACCGTGCTTTGGAAACTATTTAGAAGATTCGTACAATACTTCGTTCCCGTATCCCGTTTCGACGTGGATGTTAAGGTTGGTTTAATGGGTCTAAGCCAATCTTATTCAAATCAAATGTCTTCGTTAATTCTACAACAAATAAAACATCATTTTATCGCAACGTATCTTAAACAGTGGAAATATATACAGTATAACCTAAACATAAACGCCTCCAATCAGATAATTTCGTATAATTTTTCTTAGTTCACTGTAATTTGCATAACAACTTGGGTTATCTTTTACATCACATGTGAATCTATTCGCTTTCACTATTGTTTTTAATACAGTGAGAGTTTGAGGTAATATCATTATTTGATTGCCTGATTTTCTCTAATAAATTCTGGGTAAATTGGCTTTTGACCATGTATTTTATTGCTCAAAATCGACGCTAGTTTATGTAAATAGCGGGAAAACTGACCATCTTGTATATTATGCAAGTTATGAGGTTATTACAAACTTAACATCCGATGAAGATTTTTGTGTCAATGGAGTTGGCGTGTGATTTTAAATCAAATGGACTTTTTAATTTATTGTTGTGATGTAAATTTAATTTATTTTATTTAGTCAATAATATTATCAGACTGCTTTTCGGAAGTATTTAATGTGCATGTATGTTTGTATATTTATTTCTTTGGCATAATATTACGTGGTATCAGTAAATTAATCTGTATAGATAGTGACATGTAGACTATTCCCATGTCCCCAATTCCAAAAAAAGATTTTAAAAGTCGCGTTTCTATGGTCACGTTTTTTAATTTTATAGCAATTCTTACACTAGACTAGTGTCCGAAAAATCCGCATACATTAGCAAAATTATGTCAGTATAATTTATCTCGACGAATAATAAAAGATCTACATCTACATACTCGTATGTATATCTCGGCTTCCAACAGGCTGTGAAATCGTTCAGGGTTGCCAGCTACAATAAATCGGGAATAAACGAAGCGATAAATCAAAGTGCAATTCCACCGCGGTGTTGCCACTCGAAACCGTAAAATGTAATTGAATAGCACCGGCGCTGCTTCGAAAATGGCTGCGGCTATAAAAATTAAGAATAATAACGATTTAACGGGTTACCGTGCATTGTTTGTAACACTTTGTACTTGCTGTGGTATTTATGACTTGGCCACTGGGAATTAAAGGGTTGAATGCGGTTAGAGGTATTTAATTCGTACTAAAGGACTCGCTCTGTGGTCGAATTCGATAACTATGTTAAACAATAGAGTATAGACTTGTTTGATATCTATGGTTGGCTGGTGTAATTGTTAACTGTGTGACAAAGAGTCTTCCGACTGAAGTGTCTGTGACGTGTTTGTAGTATTTTAGGGTGGGTTTTGATTTGTTTATAAAATTAAATAAATTCCGCCTTCTGCATTTCACAGGAACACGGGCGTGTGTGCATTATTATTTGAAAGGGGTGCAAAGTTATTCTAATTCTTACTTTGCCGTCTAAGTCTAGCAAAGTAAAGAAAGTCCGTCCACCCCTTATGTTTAAACATACTTTGGCAAACTCCTTTAATTACCCTTTTCAAAGTTTTAGAACCAATGACAAAGCTATATGGTTATAACTTTAAAATCAACTTAGCATTTTTTTCAATCTCATCTATTTATATTTTTACCAATACCGAGAATAACTCTCACTTACTACTCAAAAATATTACAAACGTATTATTGTTGTATCAATGAGTCTTTATTTACTTTCTACAATAGATATGTGTAAAAGTGTTTCTTGCTAAAAGATTATAATTATGCAAAATAAATAAATTTTGCAAGATCACATAAAACAACACGCGTGTGCTTTGAAAATGAGGTCAAGTTATAATCGGATTATTTGTTTATGGTTCTGTATGAGTTGCAAAAATATTTGATGTTATGGTAAGTAAATTAAGAGATAATAATTTTTATAACAACCTCTTTTTTTTACTTGACTGTACTTTTTGCCGAGCGTGGAAGTTGACAACAGAAATATTAGATAAATTCGAGAAGTGCAAGTCGCTCGATCGTGCCAATTTCTAACGTGCGAAATGACAAATAACTCGTTTAATTGAATTCGTTTAATAGTATTCATACTATGGCTTGTCATAAATTAATCTTTACACAAGCAAGTACTTTTTATAAATATAGCAAATATAATATGCGCCTTGATATACTATATTATGTTCATCCATGAATTTGGTGACGTACCTAAATTCATTTTAAAACATGTTTTTTACTCAACTGAATATAAAAAACTACGAATGATTTTATAAAAGGTTTTTTCATCGTGTCTACGAACCTTAAAATTTATAAACGCTAACTCACTCAAGCGTGTTATTATTATAATTTTACATCGACCGCAAAATGGCTATAATTTTTTTAAAGTTATGACGTATAAGACAAGTGGGATTCTCCCACATACCGATGAGATATTATACCTACTCTAATGACAAAGTTTTTTAACCGTATACCATTAGAATCTTTAATTTCACTTTCATTTTACATGTTGGACATTAATTTGTCCTTACCATATTAATATGTACACTACTATGTATAAACAAAATTAAATACGTTGGCGATCCTTAATTAAATAAATGAATCAATTTATTGAATAAACTACTGCCTATATTTTGATATGGTTTTTACAAAGATATACGAGTAGAGTGATCGTGCGTCTTACGTCTACGTCTTATGAGGAAGATTTTGGCGTATACAGAATAGAAATAAAAAATATTTTTATTTTTTTGGAAATAAAAAAGGAAATAAAAAACAATATTCTCAAGAGATTGTACTTGTGAGTAATACAACGAAAAAATATTATATCCAAATCATTTCATAAACGTAGTTATGAAGTACCAAAAAAAGTGCTCACAAATTGAGAACCTCCTCCTTTTTTGAAGCCGGTTAAAAGTGAGTAATCAAAGTCCGAGTTATGGTTCACCGATTCATTAGACACTTAGACACAAAAAGATAAGTGTGCCAGACACAAAAAAGGAAATAAAAGAATGAAAAGAAAAGGAAAGTACTTATCACTTTCTTTTTTAAACTTTCTTTGTTTGATAGAGGAAGTAAACGTCAGCCGAATGTCAATTTAAAATCATTTAAATGGATGATGTCTGAATTAGAATGACGCAAGAAAACAAAAACGTTTATGTTATTGTTGATAACCATCATTCAGTTATCGAGTTTGATGATACCTATTTTTATTTTTTGTGGAGAATTCTAACTTTATAGAACTCATTTGCCCTTGTGAAAAAATTACTATCAGTAAAGGGGATTAATAGAAAAATAAAGAGAAAAATATTTTCTATTTTATTTTATCTACTACTTTATAATAACACCCTATTTTTAGCAAGCTCTCAAAGCCCAAATAGCTTGACGGATATCAACACATAAGGTGTCATTAAATTCGTCTATATTGTACAAGTGTTTTGAGATATACATAATCTTTTATCGCCATTTATATCCAACTACGCGAGAAGGGACATAATTTTTCAGTGCTTGTATGTAAATTTTTGACACGCTCTCCAGCCTACTCAGATTGACAGATTTCAACGTATTAAGTGTCATTGGATTCGTCTCCATGGCGAGAGTGACAGATGCCACAAATTTTGTATGTATACCCTCATAATTTTTCAGAGTCGTGTTTTCTATCAATTACTACTAATTTTATACAGTACCTATTGCGGTATAAAGACGGTGATTTAATTTTGTTGACCCGTTTGGCTAAGCTCCTTTGTATATTAGCATAAAATCATTTTATCGGTGCTATCACGACATGAATATGCAAAGGGAACTCCAATTTACATACAAATAAAAAAATGGCATCTTATAATTTCATTTCAGTTGTCCATTTCCAATTATAATTTCTATGTTGGTGATTTTCTTTTTAAAGGCAATAGTACAATTCACACTTTTATTTACCAGACTGATCTGGAAGGCGGGTAATGTTTATGTATGTATATGTATGTATGTATGTCCATTTCTTTGGTATGCTCTACAGCCTAAACAAGTCATACAATCGTGTCTTTGAATTCGACTCCATTTTGTAAAATGTTGCTATTCATTCAAACATTTACTTCAAAGAATTTTCACCGATTGCTTGCAAATACTTTGTATCGGAGTTTCTAGTTCAGTGAAATAATGCATAGAAAGGCATTTCTTCACTCGACTAGTCTCTGTTATAAAAGTGCCTGTATTTCCACTGCATTGCTGAATTGAGTTCAAGTAATGTGATATAAAAAAATATATGAAATGTGGGTAGGTATAAATAAATAAAAAATAAAATAATAAACGCTAACACACCCCCCGCAGTAGGATTCCCTGTGTCACGGATGAAATGGACAACACAAATAACACATCACTAAAACCCATGACCCGAGAACAAACATTTATCTGTCACATAAATATCTGCCCCGCCGGGAATCGCACCCGAGATCCCTCGCTTTACAGGCATAGTCACTACCATCTAGGCTACGGGGTCGTCAAATCATAGTATATTTAAAAGAAATACGGGTTTGATTCAACTCGAAGACCTAGTGCAATCATTTTGCAATATTTTAGTCGTCCAAAAGTTAGGTACAGGTCAATTTGTAACCGGTGTGCAATTGATTGATGCCTTCATTTCTCAACAACACTCTTTTGTTAGCCGTAAATTGTTTCAAAGCTCACAAAACCATTCGAAACAAAACATTTTGATGAATAAGGGCGGGCGTAAACGTTCGGAATTCGCATCAGGAATCAGATTCTGAATTTTAAAAGCCTGGACCAAACGTCCGGAATTTGGCAGATTCTGAATTAACACTAACAATAGGGGAGAGCGGGGTAGATAAAGCCAAGGGTAAGTTGTGCCGACGTGAACACTTCCATAACAGAAAAAATCTTACTCCTGGCTGTTTCTACCTACTCCGCTCTCACCAACTGAAAAAAACGCTAAAACGCTAACAAACTCATACCCCCGCACTAGGATTCCCTGTGTCCAAATATCTATCTGTCACATAAATATTTGCCCCGGCCGGGAATGGAACCCGGGACCCCACGCTTCGCAGGCAGGGTCACTGCCAACTAGGCTACGAGGTGAATATTATTTAGAATCAGAAAATTCCGGACATTTGCGCCCACCCTAACGTCTCTAAACTGTGCCAAACTCCATTTTTGCGCAATCACTAAAGTGACAGCTGTCAAAACTCTTTTAAAGAGGGTTGTACACGATCAATCCCGGGCATTTTGAAGCTGTCTACACGATCCGGATTAAAACTGCCTGCTGATACATTTTTAATTAATTTAAAATTGTGAGAGATTTAAAAATAGCCGTTTATTTTATGAATTGAATTATTATTTATCAGAATTATTTGTGTAAATATTACAATGCATTTTGTAGTTGTCATTATGGAATAAAGTTTTATTAAACAATCATTTACTACCTACTTAAAGTTAAGCAGTTTTCAAAAGCATTTATTAAAAAAAAACAATCGTATCATGCATAAACATCCTTAGTTTCAAATGCATTCGAAAAACAAAACGTTCGAAATTCTAAAACAATTATGGCGGTTGCGTGTTGCTCGGCCATCTGGTGACCAAATTAAGCTTTATGAAGGTTGCTATAAAGACGACATTGTGAAATAATAATTTGTGCCTTTCGTATTAAGTAAGGTTGTCCGTAAGAGAGAAGAATATAATCAAATTTTTATAAAGAAAAGCGTAAGTACAAGAAGTTAAATTGAAATTACAGTGACTACAATTATTATTTATGGTATAAAAATAAAAATCACAACCTCTAAATTTTTTTGGAGAATTGGGGGCGCAGTTAAAAAAAAAATGTATATTTATGTATATCCTATGATACTCAAAAATAGAGACTGAAACCAAAGACACCTTACATCTTGAAATCCATCAAGCCATTTGGGCTGTAGAGCGTACCAAAGAAATGGACAGACATACATACATACGCTCCAAAAAAATTAAAGTCCTGACGCAATAGGGTAAAACGAATTTTTAATACATTAGTTAGTAGCTACAACAATATAAGTCCTCTAAAACAGTTTGAAAATTTAATACAAAATTACTGTTTATAATACTATTGTTTATTCATAACTGAGATTCCAGATCAGAAGGCCAGAGGTTATTTTAATATTAAATGCATTCAACAAGTCATTTCTAAGTTAATGTTAGTCATATCAAGAATCGTCCAAATTCCTGCACCCACATTGTGGTCGCCGTTTTGAATGCCGTCTCTTTCTATTCTACGATACCCGAAAAGGAGAGAGAATTTAAAAACATTCCGTAGGTCAAAGTAGAGAAATAAATCTATTAGAAAAACTAATGCAAAGTTCATAAAGTTTGTTAAGGTATGAAAGCTCAAAAGATCAATAGATTATCTAATTATTGCAAAAGTTACAATTAAACAATTACAATATAGCCTAAAATCATGTTTCAATGAGAGTTGAATATCTTTGAAACAGTTGTTTTTATGTAAACCAAACATAGAGTTAAAATAATTTAAAATGACATAGCTGTCGATAAAAAGGAAAGTTCACTAACCATTTTGTCGTTGATAAAAAAAACCATAGCAACTACGTCATAACCCTATAAACCACGTAGGTATGCAAGGCGAATGAATACTTTTAGGCAAAGCATTATTGATTTCATCCTTACAAATGACACTGTCTTTACGCTGTCAATTTTCTTATAGGTTACCGCCATGCTATAAAAATAAATAATTTAATTTATTAATTGAGCATCGGGAATGTGTTTTTAAAGTAAAATTCAAGTTAGTTAACACATAAAATCCCTAGTATAGTATCGGGAAGAAAAGTCACAAGTTACTTTTAGAATATTGATTTCTATTCATTATAAGCTCTATGGTGAATCTACAGCAATAGAGATTGTGACGTCATTCAGTTCACATCTGTCCCAATGACGTCACAGTTTTGTTTTGAATTACGAAATCTTTACACACGTGTAACTTATTGTTTATTTTTTGTATTCATTAAACGCAATAATATTTGAATTATTGAATGGTAGCTTAATTATTGTAAACACTAATTGAATATAAAGTAGGTACCTATCGTTTCACTTATTTGAGTTACTTATTTATCTTTCTACAATACACAGCAAAAGTGGGCAAAGCCTCTTTTTCTTTCTTACTTCAAAAAACCAAAGGCAATTGCAATTTGGGCCGTTTTTCTGTGGTGTACGAACGAGACAGCAAATAAATATCAATAACGCATGTAATGTAGCACATTTTTCGATAGCTTTTTAAGGACGTAACAAATCTATAGTAAAAATAAAATATAAATGGCAATCAGCAGTCTATAGTGAAAAATATCATTAGTAAGCAGCAATCTATAGTATAAAACTTCATTAATAAGCAGCAATCCATAGTATAAAATATCATTAGTAAGCAGCATCTAAACAATAATCTAACTTCAAAACGAAGCTAGTAAGGTCATTAGTCTTTTTCTAATAAACCATTACTATGCCCAAGTGTTCCATCACGCCCATCATAGTCACTTAATAGAAGCAGTTCCTGTGAAATGTAAATAAACTCATAAAATGTCCCACATTGTGTCTTCGCGTCTCTTAGATCAGCCGACACAGAACAATGCGTGGTATGCGCGTGTTTAGAATACTAAACCTATGTTAAGGGCAAGCTCTTGTGTTTGTTTGTAACCCGACAGTAGTATTTAGTGTGTATGTATGTATGTATTTATGCCCATTTTTTAATATTGAAATAGATGACGCTATAATAGAATATATTATATTCTACTAGCAATCGCCCGGGGCTCCGCCCTCGTAATTATCCCGTTTTCACAATATTTTTTATTTCTGCTGCTCTCCTATTCATCTTAGCGTAATGTTATATAGCCTGTAGCCTTCCTCGATAAATGAACTATCTTACACTAAAAAAAATTTCAAATCGGTCCAGTAGTTCCTGAGATAAGCGCGTTTAAACAAACTCTTCAGCTTTATATTATTAGTATAGATACTACGGATCCTATTGATGCTAATTCAAGTACTGACTTGGTCGAATTTCGACCACAAAGAGCGTCCTTTAATAATACAGAGATAATAATAATGTTATATACTTATAGTCACCTTGAGGATTCCCTGTATCGTGAATACCAAGATAAACATAGACCAATGAGACAGACTTAGAAGAGAAATTTCAGTTCATCATTCAAATTTCTGCTTTCCTAGGAATCAAACCCAGTACCTTTAGCTCAGCGGTATAGCATAATAAACATTGCACCATAAGGTCGTTAATAAAACTTAGTTTAGCGACAACCTTCATAGTTTCATAACATGTGATATAACAAAGTAGCTGCCTTTGTAGGACTTCTTAGTATTACGCTAGTTTCATATTCCAAGACTTAAGAGATTTGCATCCTGAGAGGAAATTACTGCAACTCTCTTACAAGTTTGTGCAGTATTAAAGTTCCTTCTAACTTATAAAAATATTTGTTTAAATAATGCTTTGTTTTCTTTCTAGATTCTTCTAATGTTGAATTTAGAAAAGTTTTTTTTTTATTTAATTCAAGACTTGGCAGATATATTTACCGTAATTGAAATGAATATTTTTTTTTAATTTACCCCAGTTTCGTATAAGGTGCTTTAGTATGAAGGAGAAGAAAGGGGAAAGCAACTCCCCCGCACCGAATTATAGAATTATTATTTTTATAGGTATTATTTTACATACGATTCTAGTAGCTAAGTTATTCTTAGCTGCAAGTCCTTGTTCTATGCACTTTACACCTGTTTTAATCCCTCCTGACCTGCTGAAGAGTAAATAGTGTAGTCTAACTAATGGTGTTTGCATAACTAGAAATGTTTGGCTTGCCATTGGTCGAGTCACTTGTGTTGCTACCCTAATACCTTTAACGTTTGTTTTGAAACTTTAGTGTAGATTCTACACACTGTTAGTTGTTAGGGGTACTCTCGATTGTATAATCTTTATACTTTGATCAGATGATTATCGTATTTTTATGTATCGTAATTTACAATCAGAATCGAACCCAGGACAGTTTGGTAATCATTGCACCATACGAGCCATCAAAGATTTGTCTAAGCAAATCCGCGTAAATATTTCATCGAGGAAAATTGAGTGAAATCTCAAAGCGACTTCGCCTTAAAGGTCAATTGTCAATCACCACCCGCGTTGATGGTTGACATACCGTCGCTTCAGTGGCATTTGTGTTTTTGTCTGTGCTATTTTTATTACCTCTTACCAGGTAATAGATAATATTTCAACACATCTAATCTCTAAACTCAGGCCGGTTGGTAGCGTTTCGATGCGTTTCAACTTCATAACGATTAAATTGGCGCACTTAAACGATTCAGAGCATAAAGAATAAATTATTAAGGTACGAGTATCTTAGTTAGGGCGGGCGCAAACGTCCAGTATTTTCAGTATTTTCAGTCTCTAAACTTTCATCTCGCGTCCACACAATTTACCCCTGGATCTTTCTACCCCGCTCTCCCCTACTGTCAATGTTAATTCAGAATCTGACAAATTCCGGACGTTCAGGACAATTCAGAATCTGATTCCTGTTACGAATTCTAGAAGTTTGCTCGCATTAAAATAATATAAAGTTTGTAAAATACTCAGTGAAATTTAATTGGTAACACTATCTATGTACCTACTACCAAACTAAGCTATCAATGAGCACTTTAGGGCAACAAGGTATCAGTCAAAATATCGCTCAGTCACGGATCAAAATAACAAAGAACATTTGTGTCCACATTACATCAGTTCTTGATGTTTGCCGAACGATCGGTATCAAGAGCTCTTTGTAACTGCCCTGACAAAGACTGCATTGCTCGTTGGGCGTGGGAGTTACCAAATGGTTTACGTTGTATTGAGCTCTCGTGTTTACCCGACTGAGGTAAGAAGAAGGTAATGTTTTCTGAACCTATGTATGTATGTAACACCATCTATGAGGACTCTGTCTGTTTTTTTGTAATACTTAGATAAGACTGATTGTTTATTAGTAACGATGGAAATAAAAAAAAGAACAAAATTATAAACATTAGCATTTTTATTATCAGTTAAAAGTTTTACATTTATTTATCGATTGTAAAATGCTAAATTTATCAATTGTAAAATTCAAAATTTATCAATTATAAAATTAAATATATTTTTTGACTTTTAATGACATCAATCAAAATTCGAATCAAACGTCCTGGATCCTACCAATCTTTTGCATCAACATCATCTGTACACAATGTCAGTGCATAGCTAGCGTCAACGTTACGGAGTACAGTTGACATCCATTTTTCTCGTGTAACTGTGCGTGTCAGTATATTGTTACATCGCAGCTCTGTCCGAGTCGAGGTCACTAACGCCTTACCATACAACTATCGTTTCGTCTGCGCAGGCGCAGCGTGCGTACGAATACGTCATAATACGAATCTTGAATCTCGAATCTCGGCATGATAGCGAATCTTGCGAATTGTTTGAAGTTAAAAGTTTATTGAGTCGGTCTGTTCTCTCTATGTGTATCGTAGCTTATAAATCAAATCAATTCAATGAATTTAGAATCAAATGTTGATGGAAGATATGTAAGAATACGGTTTACAAAATATTATCAACTTATGTTTTCACACTTTGCCTATAACCAATGACATAGAATATTATTAGACCTCTAAACTGTTGGTAAGTCCAGCAGAAAGGTATATGATTTTGAGACTTATCGTAGTCGAAATAATTCTTATCAATCTTTTATCTATGCCACTAAATGCCTCCCCGTTAACAGCGCTTTTTTTTTCTTCAATAATTTAATTATGTATCAATCTGAAAAGCCCTTACATCACCATCGAACCGTGGTTCTAACGGTGCGGTGTTGCGTAACTCTGTTTTTGCTATCGGTACTGAATTTTTAATACAGCCTTTGTATGAAGGTCGGTACAAAGGCCTCTTGATAGAATCGCTCGGCTAACATCAATAGTTGATATATTGCTGATCTTGAAGTGATAGCCAAGACAAACATGCAGTTATATTGGTCTTTGGAATTCGATTTTTCCCTTATTTGTTTACGACGTAAAACACACGTGGTATGTGAAAAAATTCGCTCAAAAATTTCGCTACTAATAAATTTCTGTGCTACCATCTAGTAGCAAAGTAGAAACAGTACATAATGTTTCCTATTTATTCCCATGTAATTAGAATTATCCCACGCTTTAATAGGAGTTTCAAATCACAACTATACTAAAGAAGTTTTCACTTCAAAATTGGACTGTTCTGCACCCCTGTTAAACGACAGAGAAAGAGACTATAGCACGCTTTCTCTCTTATTTACAGCTGCTCGATTTTGTAAAGGCTCGCTTGAATGGAATGAAACCCCTAATAAGTGATTCCGATTCACAATTGAATATACTTATATTTTTCTACAATTAAAGCTAGATAAAAGTTATAAACTAGTAATTATTTTCCTGGAAACCATATAAAATGGAAATCGGTTTTCCGATTGGTCTTGGGTCTCTTCGCAAGTTTCCTGTTTTAAGAACAGTTGGGGTAATTATATTGCTTAATCTTACGTCGTATATCTTTATGGTAAGCTACGTACGTACGATGGTTGAGTTCTTGACTAATAAAATAATATCTAAGGAATTAATTTCTAGTATTTTGAAAACTGCTTTACTATATTTTTAATTGAATAGTATAGAATACTCAGGACATGTATGCAACGAAATTTACTTCTAATAATTTGTTTTGTAACCCTTAATAGTTTTCCATATCACCCACTCCCAATCTTTCATATTCATTCACCAGTCCAATTTATGGTATTGAACCATACTTCGTGGCTCTTAAACACATCACAGAACGTAAATTAAAACTGATTCAGCCATCTAAAATAGGTTTAATGATACCCACACTTATGCTAGAATTTTATGTTAACACACAAATTACATTCTGCGTCATTACTCCTGCTCCGATGAAACAAGTGCTTTATGAAGAGGAAAATTCTGAAAATTGAATGGAAATGTCCCTACAATCGTAATTGGAGTTCAATAGGCGACCAAATACATCTCGATGGCACTCAGAATACTAAGAGATTCTCTACTCATTCAGAATTCATTACGTGGAACTGAGAAGGGAGTAGATACGTATCAATTGAATTATGGGAAAACAAATTGGGAACCGAATCTGTCTTCAATTTTTAGTTGTAACGTGGCATAGAATACTGTCCCTCATTTCATACAGGTAAATCAGGGTGTCGGAAGATGCGTTAAACGAATGGTTGCCGCAGACTTAGTGGATAGAAATCTCAAATAACCCGAAACTTTAGGGTTCAGATGTCTTTCAGATTTCTTCCTTAAACTGGCAGATATTAATATCAACGTCAACTGTCTGTCAACGCGATCTTCCGTCTGACTTAATGGTGTGTATGTGTGTGTGTGTGTGTGTGTGACATGTCTATGTATCTAACGTAATGTAGTAGTGTGAGTTGTGAACATCCATAGTTCATCATATTATGACATCAAAGTATTTAGTAGTCATATTATGACATCAAAGTATTTGTGTAGGAGTTAAAAGTGTAGTATATTATTTACTTCTTTCTTTGTATATGCATCAGTGATCTCTTAAATAATGCTTAGCATAAACAACACTTATACATAATAATATCGCCTCGTAACTTATCCGTTCGCTTGTCAGCTATTTCCATACTCCGTGAAGTCGAAACATTTGCGTTCATGAATTAATAATCCCACTTTCCCTATTTACCCAGCTGTTACATAGAACCTTGCGACTTAATTCAACTCAACCTCTTCAAGGCAATGTCGTACTTATTAAGATTGGTACAAAATGAAGCAGATTAGAAACTGTCCATACATAGTTTGAAGAACATGCTTCACAGTAATTATATCACTGTATAAGGCACCAAGCTTCGTCGAAATGTGGGTGGACATTGATAAAATGCTGTATCTAGATGAGGTCAGACAGAAATTATGGGCATTTGACTTGGACGTTGCACTGCCATGGGTAAACGTCTGTACGATTGGCATAAAAAGTAATAATAGTAAATTAACTAGTAGATTTGGGGGGGAGGAAGAGATGACAAACATTATAAAGCTGTAAATCTGTTAATGGAAACGATTCCAATATCACCTCATTTATGTCCAAATCTGTCAAGCCGTTTGTTATGTAGAACATGCCAGAGAATTTGACATATACACAATCTTATAAAAAAAATCCTCCTTTTGAAACAGTTGGACATAAAGAGAAACCTAATACTTTAGCAAAAATGTAGTTACGTAAACACATTCTCTAACAAAATATCCCACTTCTGACACAGATTAAAACAGTAATCTAGTAGAGTCAATTATCAGCAGTGGGATATAAAATTTAACACCTTTACTGCCGTGGAGGTCACCGGTGACCTATGGGTTTTTTACGTTGAAAGAAAATCTTCGGCAGTTAAGGTGTTTTAATCGCTTAATCGCCTCTCGCTGTGTATTAAACAAGCGCTCTCGTACTTAGGTTTCAGTTGAGGTTGGTTGTATCAACAATAATCATTGGAGAGACATTTAGAAGGGTCACAGCCCACGAAACGCTAAACGGTAATTGCACATTGTGTTGGAATATGGCGATTGTAGAAACGTTAAAGATAAGTACGGTTAAGTGTGGGAATTGGTTTAAGTTAACTAATATGATAGTGTGCTGAGGACTTTATGGGTAGAAAGTGACAGATATAATTTTTATTTGGCCTTCTGAGAGACTCGTGCTCCATAGTGGGTCATTAATGAATTGACATCATTAATTAAGTGTATTTATTTTAATAATTACCCGACTGCACCAGGAGGAGGGTAATATTATTTGACCGTATTTGGCACGCTCTACACCTCAAATAGCTAGTGAATTTCAACAATATGAGGTGACATTGGACACGTCTACATTGTAAGAGATTAAAGCTTTGAATAGCCGTAAAATTATAAAGAGCTAAAATGCTTACGAGAAAGGAATGGTACGGCCGCTTTTTTTTTACTCGATTTGGCGGGGGCACTGCCGTGTACCCAGATTTTCGGATGTTGGCTTTATTTGATCATAAGTATATTTAGGGTGATTGGTTGAAGTCACTGCTTGCTTCCTCTTGAGCTAGAACCCAAAACGTCAGTAACGCTAAATTTCAGTAATCCTCCATATGAAGCAACAAGATTCAACGAGTTTTCTCACGCACCCCATTCACTACACACTGCTACATCTCGTCTCGTCTCTTACTGATGCTATTATGTAAAACTAGCTCTGTCATCGTAAGCAGAACGTATTACATTTCAGTGCCACCCAGATTTATTTGAAGCGACAAAGTAGCTTCCAAATGCGGTGACTTTGTCGATAGAAACAGCTGAGCCGACCAAATGGTAATGTCTCGTGTTTGGGGCCCTTCGAAGATGACGTAATCAGAGGAGTATACCTCGTTTTTTTCGTCGTGATTTAAAAAGTAAACAATCTTGGCACTACTTTTATTCATTTCATTAATTTCAAAATATATTTAGAAGTATACAGAAATTTATTTTAACATTAAATTATTGTTTATTCTTTAGTTTTTTTATTTGTGTCGGGCTTATTTTTAAATCGATAATTACATAAAAAAGACACTGTAAGATTGTTTACCCTTTAAATCACGACGAAAAAAACGCGCTATAGGTAGGTATGTAGTTTCTAAATACGCCCGTGCCTGCCCTGTTATCAAAAGTAACTGAGGTACTTCCTACGTCCCTCCAAATTAAAGAAATCAAAATAATAAAATAAGAATGATACATGAGTAGCCGTTTTTGAGCAAATTTCCATGTTCTATTTGTGTTTGAAACGCTAAATATAATGAAAAAAATTTTTTTTTTTGAAAATTTTGTTAAAACAGTTCGACCTCCGATATACTTTGTCGTTGTGACGACTTGACGGGTTCTAACGTGCGGGATTTTATTGCATTCTTCTACATTGAGGAAGTAACATGTCTAAGCTTCATTAAATCCCATAATACCCTAAATTTCAAGCTCTAGAGTTTTTTGTTTTTCTATTAATTATTACTAGATTATCAATAAAGTAATGGTCGGCAGTCCCCGGCTGCGACAACAGGTGTCGTTTGGCGACTGACTCAAAATACAGATACATTCCTTGCTCTGTGCAAGTGTTAGTATCAAATCTATTATAATAATGACCTAAGGAGACTAGAACCTAGGCAATCTAATAACTTACAACACTAAAGTATCGCCATGTGAAAACACTTAATAAAAACGTTTTAGGTACAAATGGCGATTATAAAAATTAAGAGCCGTATGTTCCAAACACTTCAAATTTATATAAACATTTTATGAGTATTTCCCATTACAGAAACCCCGTGGTTAGGCTAAAAGCATTGTAGGACACAACGGGTAAGCAATTTGGTCTCTATCTTAATGAGGTTACAGTTTATTTTTGTAAAAACACGTCTGTAGCATATTATGTAACCCTTTAATGGCGTTTGTTAGGCACCAACAAAGGATTATTGAAAATGTCGTTTTGTTAGGAAAACGGGCATCTTGCAAATACCTATACTCCTGAAATTCCAGTATTGTCGCGAACAAAACAGCAGGTGCCAGGTAATTAATAACAATCTATTAAATACGTTAAAAATAAGAGGCAACAAAATTCAAATTTATTATTAAAAATTTTGCTTCCCTGGGAATCGAACCCAGGACCCCTGACACGGCAATCTGAAATAGTAACTGCTATACACTCATTAAAATAATAAGAAGTCATAAATTATCTGAATTTTAAATTCCTTGCCAACGATCCTTCTCCTTATAAATCTCATAATGATAAAAGGCAGTTGTTAATGCTTTTGTAGTACTCCTAGATTATAAAGTACAACACTGAATTGTGTAGCTAAAGACCTACGCTAACGTTAGTCCTTTGAGACGATTGTCAATCTACCCACGAGCAAGCGATATGCGATAATGAAGGTAAACAAGTAATCATATAAAACACAAAAAACCAAACTCCTATGAATCCTACTAATATTATAAATGTGAAAGATTGTGTGGATGTTTGGATGTTTGTACGTCCTTCACGCTCTAACCGTTAAACGGATTAAGCTGAAACTTTCCACACAGAAAGTTTGCATCCAGGAATAAGACATAAAATGCATTGTGTCCCGATTATAGGTTCCCTTGGGATAAATTCAATATTTTGTTTAACGACTTTTCCGCGGGCGAAGCTTTTTTTTTTTTTTCTAAAAATCGTCTGTTTTTTTTTTTAAAAAAAAGAAAATCATCGTCTATTTAAAAAAAAAGAAAATCAAAGCATATATTATGTCACTTCCACAAAGGACCATTGATCGATGAATCTATTGACATCTCATAATGTTGAAATCCGTGAAGCGTTCAAGCTGTAGAGCGTGCAAAGAAATGGACATACATACATACATACGCTTGAAAACATTACCTTCCTTCTGTTACAGTCGGGTATTAAATATTATATGCAATTTGATTACATAACTTTTATTATTCTTTGTTATTTTTATAATTAAAGAAAAGTAAAAAAAATCGTTTATACAGCTATCAATTTTTTTTTGCATATTTCTTCTAATGTCTTTTATATCAATGTATCAGACCAGTGCCTTAGACAAGAATTAATTGCTTACACCATGTAATAAGCTATGCTTAATTGCTTATAAAGATTAAAAATTGGACTTGTTAGGATTAAGTGACGTAGTCATAAGTTTAGTTGTACTTAAACCAACCCTTTGTAGTTAATTCTTGTTATATCATTTATTTTCTAAACGAGATATTGTTCAATATTAAATTTTTTATCATTGGTTTTGGGTATTATTTATCGGACATAACGTATAAAATTGAAAAACAAATCAATATAAAATTTACGTGTTTTTGAATATTACTTATTGCCGAAAATCACGAAATTGTGCCTTTTCTATACAAAAAAAAATAGCAGTAAGTAAAAAAAACATCTATTAAGTTAATGTTACACACTTAAACAATACAGTTTCTTACTATGAATATTTTTTAAGAATGTTTTTTAATAGTTAAATCAAATAACCTTCTATCTAGGCAAATACATTCAAATCGAATCGTAACAAATTTGATTTCTCCGTACAATCAAAACACAAAAAGTTATTTCAACGATATTTTTTCCAAACAAATCCCTTTTTTCGATCCTGAATACACATGATCTATCGTGGGTTATTTTGTTTATTTTTGTTAATAAAAGGGCATTTGAAACAATCTGGTACCATTTCGTGGGTACCGAAATAGCATGCCTTAGTCACAAGTAGATCCATATCTCTTCAGAATATTAAAATTAAGATATTGAAAAGGGAACCAGGAAAAGATCGTACAGTATGTTATCAAGATATATGTAAAAATTCAGTGCTGTCTGTTAGTCTTGCTATAACCCGAAAATAGTTGGACCGATTTCGCTGATGTTGGTTTTAAAATATTTATAAAATTGTGAAAAAAATTAAGTCAAAAATCTTGTGTCTGTAAATAGAAGACATAATTTGATTTAGTTTGGGACAATATTAAGATGACTACGCCATTCGTTGACAGAATATGGTTATGGTTATAATCTATTTAATTCTTTTCCTGGTGTAAATTCATAGGCTCAGAGTGCCTTAGAGTTTAAAATAATATACTTCTGGATCTCAGTGATGTCTTATAATCGACAATATCGTACAGAATCAATATAAACTTAAATTTATAAAAACGTACTACTGCAGGCGAGAAACGAATAAAGAATACAATCCATAGGATCGACATTATTAAAAAAAAATTGCTTTGCGCACCTCTATATAAAATTTAAGCATTTCAAAATCTCATCAGTACCTATGTGCATGCATTATACTTTAAAAACGTACCAATTCTTCTTTCTGATGATTTTTCATTTTCTTATTTCCTGGACATTTTTATTTACCGACCTCATATAACTTTACGTTTTACCATGCATAACGCCTTTTGTAAAAGTGATCTGAAGTCATTCTATTTTGATCCAAATTTGGAACACAACAGTTATTTTATCACAAAGATAATTTTAGCCTTCAGATCTCAGCGGTAACCATTCTGTGGTAACTATTATCTAAAATCAGCGAATATAACAGGTTAATATGACCTTCATTGCTTGGTCATTAGCGGTTACCGTGACCTTATCTTATTAGTGACTGCTTGTAGATGAAGTTAGCATCTTACGTAAGTGTAAAGTTAAAGATAGACACTCGAATTGGATACGAATACTTGACATTTTACACTTTAGCTACCTTTAGTATGAATTTAATCAAGGTTTTTTGAATGAAACTTTGACGTATTTGCGATAAAGTAGCATTGCCCTACTAACCATCAAAATATTTCTATGCAATGAAACAAACTTGCTTAAAAATAAATTTTTGTCGCAACTAATGATAAGATTAAACATTACCTACTACGTATCATTCAACTTCAATTATGTCATTTGTCAGTTCGGAATTTGATACATCCTTAGCTTTATACATCCTTAGCTTAGGAAATTCGGCAACTTTTTGGTGATATTCCTTATGTTTTGTAGGCATGGTATGTGACCATAAGGTGCAATTAACCTATCATTAAAACGTCTGTAAATTTTAAGCATGGTAAAAACGACTTTTCTGTGAAAAAATAGTTTACTAATAGCTTATCGCAGGATGTATGACAGTTCTGTAATACTGTCCCCATGTGTGGTCGAAGTGTTACGGATTTAGAAATCTTGTTTCCTAGAGCGGTTATAATACAAATAAACTGAGTCGTACGCTCTTCATGGTAACAGATGTTTTGTTTTACATTATAAATTGATTTTATGGTATCGCTTTTATAAATATGGATATTTTTAGAGATATGTTGGAGAAAACCGGAGTTTTGAAGCTTTAAATAGGATGGTGTTCGGGAATTAGTAGCTTTACTTGAAAAGAGTAATGAAAGAAAGTAAAATTAAAAAGGACTAGATTGTAGCGGTTATTAAATATGTGGATTATGGCATTTTGAGATACTGCGAACTTATCATAAATATAGCTACTGATTTTACCGTTATTTTCACTTGTAAGTTTAGATTTTTATTAATTTCAAATGAAATATCCAACGTCAAATTTCCATAGAATCTACTTAACTTGGCAGTTGATATTCCAAAAGTATTCAAACAAGTGAAACCAACGCAAAGTTTTGTAAGGTAATAAAAAACTAGAATTCTAAATTTTCAATCCAACTTTCAATTGAACTATATTGCGGCACTTGGCCAAACTTACGCTCATATTTTAGACATCGAAAGTTGAAGTCTCTAAAGCTTATTTGAGTCCAAAACAAAGCGATTGACCACAAAAAAATAATACCACGTTAAAAATAAAATACAATGGTAATTCCAAATTTTTGAAATATTTCAAAAACCAATGAAAGGTTTAGTGTGTCGGAATCCTAATGAGTGTTAAATACGACATCAGTACGTCGCGCGTCGTCTGCCTACGCTGCAGGAGGTTTGAACACCTCGCCTAATATAAAGTTACAGTGTACTCACGGGAATTAAATTTGACGCACTTGACGTCTAACATGTTGGTAACCAGCTCTGTTTTTCCTCAATACATGGTTGAATGAAAGAGTACGATCTTGCGTGTTGAAACTTTAATAGTTTAAATAAGAAAAGAACTCTGTCTGTCTGTCTATTACGCTTTCACGGCTAGACTACTTACGCTAGGCCATAATGAAATTTTAGTATGTTTGGAAGCTTACTGAAGCTTGCCTGGTGACTTGGCATTAGCTTGAGTCTTATAAAATGAGTGGAATGCTATACTAAATGTTTTCTTATCCTTTTCCATGTGAATTAAGTCGGTGTTAAAAGCTAGTTTCATACGATTAAGTTTATACATATTACAATGTCTTAGTTAATCCCACTAAATATTTGTAGCAGGGTAGAAAATTTAACTACTTTGGAGTGTTAAATGTTTATTCAGTCGATAAAAAAGTATTAGTTGGGTTCGGTAATATATTCGCCCCTGAGTTATATCTTGAAACCGGTGAGTTATGTCCACATATATTACACCGTTCTGTTAGTAAGGGAGTTATTTGTTGCCAGCTATAACTAAACTGACGTAATTAATAAAACAATAATTTAATTTTATTATAGCTTCAATAAAACCAATAACCGTTATATTTTTAATAAGGCTTCTAAATTGAAGTCATGTTATTATTGCCGTGGATTTATTGTTTAAAAGTCCAAGCTCTGTTGAGTATTTGTTTAAGATTTTCAATAAGGGGATCCTGGTTTGATTCCCAGGCAAACATTTATAGAACAGATACATATTTCTTTTAAGGTTGCTTATTTGTAGTAAATTAAATGGAATATCCTATTTCTAAGGAGTCGTACTTGTTTTTTAATTACAAGATTTGTTCAGGGATTATGCATTTCAAAATTAAATTCATCTATTTAGAGTTTTTTTTATTTCGATGAGTTTTTCCGTCAATTTGTCAACTATTTCCATAGACAAAATAAAAATAAACAAGATTGATATCCTTATTAAAGCAATTAAACAAAAATTCGTTCTTAATTGAATGACATTATTAAATATTAAACCGGTAATAATCCTACTAATGTGGTCATTTCTCGTGCGGCGGTCTTTCTCTACGGGGAATCGTTTCGATATAATTTATTACTTTAATTAGGACTAATATGTATAAAACATTCCTTTAGTTTATGTTACAAATTAGGAACATCTTTTCTGAATGATATACGGACTACGCTACTACAAAAACATTCTTTATGGAGAGGAATTTTTACCCATTATAAACTTTGTGTGGTTAATTAAAAAGGACTTGTAGTTAATTAATACAAGATAAATAAAGGAAATAAGAATAATAATATCTTTATGTGTACGTATATAAAATTCTAGCGTAGGTACGTTTGTTTGCCACTGTATTCCTAAAAGACTGGATGGAAAAAAAACCTGTGATGTATTTTAGAAAAAGATAGTTTAGGACTTCAATTAGACGGGTGTAATACATTTTGTGATACTTCAAGACAGCTTAACTATTGTTATTAGAGTTTATGAAGCGCCGTCATAGCAACAGTTGTCCGATATGATGAGCATTTACCAATATACCTATGTGAAACTTGTAGTTAGGGAGTACCTTATGTGGAAAACTAAGTAATCAAACTAATGCAAGGCATAAAATATGCTGCAGAACAACTTACAACAACATAATTAAAGAAATAAAATTTCAAATACAGAAATGGATATAAAAACGCGAGTTGATAAAACATCATTAGTTACTAATGATTACGTGTCCAAATCGATTGAATTGATTAATATCGAGCGGCTAATTTGATACCGCTATTAAATTAATAACATGATTTGTCAACGGTATTAGTATCTATGTGAAAATAAAATTAGTATGAATGTAGAATTTATTACGTAACATATTAAACTAGTCGAGTTTATAGCTCTACGGATTGGGTCAAGGAATTCATTGAGTTATACATATATGTTTTAAATATACTCGTATGACGCAAAAAGAGGGACATTATCTTTGCAGAATATTTTAGAAGTGAAGTGAAGATATGAAGATGACAATACGAGATGCAACTGAGGCATTTTTTAAGCTAAGAATGAGATGGCAAGTACCTAATTACTGTAAAAACAATAAGGATGCCCGCAATATAGCATGGAACTTATTTTTCAGTTATTTAGTAAGGACTAGTGTACTCGCCCTCGCTTCGCTTCGAGAAACTTATGCTGAAACGAAAGTAAAAGAAAAAAAGTAGCTTAAGTTACTCCTTATTACATCAGCTATCTGCCAGTGAAAGTCCCGTCAGAATCGGTTGAACCCTTCCAGAGATTAGCCGGAACAAATAGATAGACAGACAAAAAGACAAAAATAGTAAAATATGGTATTTTCGAATGTATACATATACATACAAAAATATTTAGTAAAAAGCGGTAACAAATATAATTCTTTATTATTTTAGGTTAGAATGAAAATTATTACTACTTTCAACTCTTGAGTTTGTTTTCCTACAATCTTTCTTGATAATAGTTAAGGTTCTAACACAAACGTAAAAGCATAAAGTAAGCTATTTCTTTGAAAATTGTACGCAATAAGAGGTTTTTACATTATTATGTCGTAGTAGAGGGTTTAGTTGGAAAGACTGATTACTTTTGGGTTACCCATTATCCCTTTGAATAATTCGCATTCGACCAAATGAGTGCGCTTCAAGCCTATTGATGGGGAACTATTTAATCGGGTCGCAGGATTTAAGCATTTACAAAATCCGTTTGAATCCGCAGTTTTCATGTTATGTTAAATGAAATTGAGCCCTAGTTCCATGGCTATAAATTCCAATCAGTCTTAACAGTTATGGCGATGGGTTGGACAAATGAAACATGAGGGTATGTCGTGCGGGTGCGATTGTAAAATCTAAGAGTAAGACTTACGGCCGAAATGAATAACCTATATCTGCTATCCTCGATTTAGACCAAGCTTACCTAGATATATTCGAATCGATAGATTAATCTTTAATTGGTGTTCCATCACCAAATCCGATTCTGTTTAAACAGATCTGTTATTACAAACCTTTCTATAGGATTCCATTGTGTTTTACACACACACACTCTCTCTCTCTCACACACACACACTAGCACACACACACACACACACACACACATATGGACAGACGGACAGACGGACGGACGCACGCACGCATGTAGGTACGTGAACGCACTATCGCGACATGTTTGAACGTGTGGCATTTACGTAAAAAGAAGTCTTCTTACCTATCCTTTGATGTACGGAAATGCGGTTTATAGGAAAAGGCCCACCTACTAACCAGTTTTCAATATTACCATAATAATATTACGAAGCCAGAGCGACTTCCCTTTTCAATCAATTACTTTCCAACGTGGTACTGGGTGTAATCGGTTCTTGGGTAATCGATATGTTTTTATGAAACTTTATACAATCGGGAAATTTAAATTCGAATTATTATATTTATTATTTGACTGCATTAGGAGGGTAATGTTCTTTGAACCTATGTAAGCATGTACAAGTCTTTGATACGCTCTACAGCAAGAACAGCTTGACAGATGAGGTGTACTAGATTCGTCTTCATTGTCTGAATGACATAAACTACAATTATTTTGCCATACTCCAAAGTTTTTATCATTCGTGTTTCGTTTTTTTTTTGACTAACACAATTTTTTTATTAGACTACCAGCACGCTTAAGAAATGTCAAGTTCTTTAATAATGATGTAATTGTTAAAATTGCGAAATACGATAAGATAAAAGAGGCGAGTTTGTAAAAGCCCCTATATTGGAATTGGTTTCCAATTTGGTTGGAATTGGTTACCTTTTGGCCCCTATATTGGAATTGGTTTCCAATTTGGTAATACAGAATTTATACTCAACGCAACTGCTATTTAATTGAGTAAATTACGCGAGCATTCGTAATCAATCGTCAAATTCATCAACGTCACGCGGTTTCATTTTCAAAGGCTTGATAAATGATTGCTTTATGCTTCTCGTATTAAAGTTCAAAATAGAAAAGCTAGCAGTAAATATTATAATGGACGGATTGTAAGTTATACGTAGTGCGTTATTGGAGAATTATAAATGTTGTGTTAATGATTAAAGGTAACGAAACTGCAAGTATTTTTTAAGAATGTAGAAGTAACTCGAAGACAAGTAAAACTACACTATGAAAAATGTTAAAAGCTCAATTACCTAGTAAAACTTTCATAGTAACCAACCAATCGATCCAATTGTGCTGTATTTTCCTTAGATTACGAACAAGATTTAGACAAAGAATTAATCGTATCGACGTTAAGATCTTTTTTCAGTTGGTTACTCAGGACGTAAAATATCTATAGTAGATAAGTATGGTTAAAGCCATTTCTTTACAAGCATCCCATGTCCATGTTTAAGAAAGTGTTTTTAGAAATGGCAATATGTAATAGGTAGAAAGGAGTATTACTATATAGACATCGAGTATGGTGAAACAAGTTGTATGAGGAATTAGTGAATGAGATTTTATATGGTAATACAGGATGGTTGTCAGGTTAAAACGACAGAGCCTTAATAATGACATGTTTATGTAATAAATAAGTTATGGGGAAATAAATAAATCTTTTAACGCCCCACTTTCATAACGTAACAAGAGAAAAAACTTGTCAATGGATGAATAGCGTCGCTAGCAATTGAACCCGGGACCGTTAAAATGGAAGTTACAGTTACCATGAGGTAATTAAGGGTCGGTAATTTTAGGCTTCCAAATTCTTTGGGTACCAATAGAGATAGAGGCGAAAGGTGTCCCAATGCATTTACTAGCGTAACAATTGTATGGAAGTTAAAGAATGTTTTAAGCTGCTAATTAGTCATTAGTTGGCTAATTTTAAAGTTCTGTAGTTAATACAAAACTTACACAGTTTCGTCCTGTGTTTTGACCAGGCAGACATTTTTAATATTAGAAAACTGAAATTTGGTGTCGTTAAACTTATCTATACCGCCAACCAAGTAGAAAAAAAAATCGGACTGACGAAGATTTCATTTTATAGTTACAACGCACATATGCGGGAATACCTCTACTAATCCTATTTTTTTTATTCCAGGTAAGTGCGAATACCTTATGGAGTCAACAGCTGCATCAACGAATTGACCCACATACGTAGCTTCTACGAAGGACCCCTGAAATAGATACCCGATCGCTTAAACATTCTTTATCTTTTGATCCCG
>LGAG01002067.1:60147-71873 GCA_001278395.1 Lerema accius
CTGTGTTTTGACCATGCAGACATTTTTAATATTAGAAAACTGAAATTTGGTGTTATTAAACTTATCTATACCGCCAACCAAGTAGAAAAAAAAATCGGACTGACGAAGATTTCATTTTATAGTTACAACGCACATAATTATGCTGGAATACCTCTACTAATCCATTTTTTTTTTGTTCCAGGTAAGTGCGAATACCATGGAGTCAACAGCTGCATCAACGAATTGACCCACATACGTAGCTTCTACGAAGGACCCCTGAAATAGATACCCGATCGCTTAAACATTCTTTATCTTTTGATCCCGTTTTAATCCAATCTGCTAGCTTAATATCAACCCCTATGACACGGTATTAATGTTGAATTTCCAATGTGATCGTGTTCGAATCATTGATAATGAAATTTGATTCGAATACCGTTGTATTAGAATCCATTTTTTATTGAGATAAATCCCTTTATACAGTAGTTCAGGCGCCAAAGGCACGTGGTAGAAGGTACATCTGCCTCAATTAAGGGCTTTGAGGCACGCCCGCTTTTTCCATATATTTGTTTTCCGCTTATTGTAAGGATGAATAGAATTCGTATGGAATGTCCATTCAGATAAGGATCTACACGTGAACAAATGGTTTTAGCTGCATGGGATATTAGATGGTGTTGTGTGGTGTTAGAGTGTGTTTTGGCGTGTATGTTTAACAAGGTGTTGTTGATTTTATGAGGAATAGTTTGGTATAAGCGGTTTTGGCCCTGCGGCCTATGTCAATCGTTAGTGATTGGCCTAGTTAAGCAATGCTGAGTGTAATCTATGGTGAAAATATGATGTTTGACTGCTAGTGACGAAATTTTTTAAACGTTTCCACGACACATATCATATCATAATATACCTTCTTTCGCGTTTTAATTCATCTAAGTCTGACCTACTTATTAGATTTTTCTGCGTGTGTTAGTAATTGAAGTAATAACAACAAAAGTTAACTAATGTGATATTTTACATTTTGTTCAGCATATTACTTAAAAATCTGTTGAAACAATTGAGACACTGCTAATCGTTCTTTTATTAATCCGTCGAATAATGAATTCATACGTCCATTTTCTCAACATTATATAATTAGTTCATATTCATTCAATACAAGAAACAAACGATGGTGTAGTTCCGTTACCACATTACGGTAGCTTTCGCGTTAAGCTAACTATTGGTGAATTAACTATTAAACATTAAACTTAAGTTAACACCTGAACACACACGAAACAGTATTGTTTCATAGAACATCTTCGAAACTTCCTATTTAAAGAGCCCTATCAACACAATTAGTTACAAGGAAGTTACAATAAGATAAACAAATGGCTTCTATAAACCCTTCTTGTAAAACAACACCCTGTAGGATGAGAGTTGGGTAAGGGACCTCAAGAAGAAAGGGACCTATTTAAGAGTAGGGAAGGGCCCTATAAAAAAAGGGACCTATTTGACCTACTCGCTCTAAAACCATTTCTGAAGGGGTTACAGGTTAGGTTTTAAATTTAGGAAATGTCACCACCCTTTTGATATTGTTCAATGATTAATATGTAACAATGACAAATGAATTTCTTAACTTAACGCGATCGCGATGATTTTTTCAATGGAATTAAAAATCCTATGGAATTAAAAATCCTACACTTTCGAGAAGTAACAAAACTGGACTATAAAACGTTAAAAAAATACTTATCGTGTACGGAATACCCAAATTTTCTAAGTCCATTTGTCTAAACAAAAAGTTCCTACAACAAAACCACGGACTATTTGCATTCCTTAAAATAGACTTGCAAATTGTTTTATTATTCCCACAATAAGCAATTCATCGTCAATATTGTAAATAAACTCCCAAGTTTAAACAAATCCATCAATAGGAGTAGATAATACTTCGTAGATGTTTATCTGGTTTCAATCAGGGCGTGGAATTTCGTTGTTAAGGGCCTTTTGTTAGGTTTTGATGAATTGATATACATTATTCATCGCCCAAACTTCCGTGATTTGTTTTAAAATTAAGCGTTGGGTCGGCTACTTTATTAGAATTGGGACCAGCTTCAAAAATGTTGCCAAGATTAATTTGTGGTCGGTCTTCTAATTTGGTATGTTTTTCTCGTCTTTTGACTGTTTGTTTAAGTAAATCAGGTTGCTTTTTGAGGTAAACAGGATATTTTTCACATCTTTGAGGGTGTAACAAGTTACTGTTGACTGTACCTGCTAGTAAAGATTGTAAACAACAAGTTGTTTGACTGTTTTTCCTATTTGTCGATACTTGTGTGCCATTTTTTAAATTTCTGATACTGCTTAACCATTTTGGATATCTTTTTACTTATTGCAGTAAAGTTGGAATAAATTATGTGACTGTTAATTTCAATAGCTGCAAATACCGTTGATAGTAGATTAATTTTTTCTAATGTAGTTACTGCCTTTTTTGCAGAGTCAATTAATCTTAAAACAGCTAAAGTGTCTTACAATCTTACGTAATATGTTTCAGTTAAAATTAATCAGATTAATTAATCGAATTACATCCAAAAGATACGATAACCTTAAACCTTGAAAGTTGCTAAGCTATTAATAGTATTAATTCATTATTTCACCACGAAAAGAATTCAGTGAAAGTAAAATGTATTGGGTTTTGATTAAAATAAATAAATAGGTACTCAGTTGAACTCAAGTGAAGCTTTCTAAACACTTGTCGAGTTTTTTGACCACTTTACTATTTAAAATTTCTCACCGAAACACGATTTATTTACATATTTCGTGGAAATATGCGTAGGATTGAGATGAGCAATCGTTTAAGTGTGTTACTGATATACATATTTGCGTGGATATCATGAGACTTTTGGCTCTGATGCTATTTTATTTAATGATGCAAAAATTTACGATGCCACTTACTATCAAGTGGGATTGTGGTCAACCATTAACTCATGAAAGTAAAAAACGGTTTATTTAACAAGAAATGAGTATGAGTAATTTATACTAAAAAATAAAAATAAACGAAGGAAAGATTAGAATAAGATTAAAAACATATCTATGACCTTATGTCTTGGTAAAGAATAATATCGTGTGAAAACACAGTAGGCTAATTTGATCATTATCCTTATCACCAAAAACGATAACAAAATCAATGTCACAGATAAAGATTTGAAAAAAGTTTCATCGGTGATTTGCGAGTATTTCTTAACAATGAATACAGTGCGTATGGTCCCTTATAGTACTAATCTAAGCTACAAATAAATTGAAGTACCCACGTCTATGTTTCCATTAAATACAATACAAGCGTGCGTTGACAGGACGCATGCGCATCGGTTGATCGTGTTATGGCTGTATTGAACAAATTAGTGTCAAAGAATACTTCAGTCCAGTAGGGCATTGTTACAATGTTACAAAAATCTGGAATGTATATTACAGACCTTAATAAACATTACAAATGCCAAAAATACATCACGTACCTATACCTTGTTTTTTTCGTCGTGATTTAAAAAGTAAACAATCTTGGCACTACTTTAATTTATTTCATTAATAAAAAAAATATTTAGAGGTATACGGAAATTTGTTTTAACATTAAATATTGTTTATTCTTTCATTTTTTTTTTATTTGTGTCTGTCTTATTTTTAAATCGATAATTGCAATAAAAAGACATTGTTTACTTTTAAAATCACGACGAAAAAAACGAGGTATAGTTATTGGGTGGCCGCTAACGTATTGAGAACGCTTAAAGGATGTGCGTAGCTAGTGCGATCAAAGGCGTCTCGTATAAAGGTTGTAAAGAGCTTTCTCTGCCAAGAGGTTTTGAACCTTATTCTTGGCCTTTTTATAGGGTCTTAAGTACACAATTTTTCTTGGCAGAATGCTTTTCATCCCTAATTTTTGCACGCCTAATACAAAAGCTGTTCTAAACACCTTCAAAAACGCTTCCACGTCAAGCGGCAATGAAGTGTTACGTAAGATTTCATTATTTCCTTCCTAATTCTCATTAAATTTAATCGAAGCTCTTATTTACTTGTATGTCTTAACAATAAGTGAACTGAAGACTCTTCTTTTGGGGTAACATTACTTGAATGAGCCCTAAAATGTACAAATCTAAGCCAAGGTTTCTGTCCATAATATTTTATACTAAAGATAAGTTACGTACTTACAAAGCAATCGAAAAGTGTTCCACCTTACTTTGCACACATCCTTATCGTCTCGTTTTTACTCAAAAGAAAAAAACTTATTTAAGTCTTTTTGTGTCTTTGCGTTTAGTGCGCTTATATTATACCATTATTTGTAATTAAATATCGTTGTAGTTTGACGACCCCGTCGCCTAGTTGATAATGACCCTGCCTGCGAAGCGAGGGGTCCCGGGTTCGATTCCCGGCCGGGGCAGATATTTGTGACAGATAAATGTTTGTTCTCGGTTCATGGGGGTTAGTGATGTGTTATTTATTTTGTCCATGCCACCCGCGACACAGGGAATCCTACTGCGGGGGTATGAGTGTGTTAGCGTTTATTTACTTATTTATCAATATAAAAAGTGTTAACGTAGAAATCATTCTGTATTCTGCATTATCTATGACGTCTAGTAGAGGCAAGCCTCTGTGGGGTCGTTGGCGTGGGCAGACAAAACCGATCGTTTATAGCTGTGTCTAGGAGATGTCGATAAAGACCATCTCATAGAACGTGTTTACAACTGCACCGCTTAGTTTTGTCACACTTCATACTTTGTGCTTGGTAAACTCCATTTAAACCACTTAAAGGGTTTAGTAACAGAATATATGATTATTGCTTGCTAATTTCACCAATAAACAAAGATTATTAATGTGACTTTTCTAAGATAGATAGACTTTATTGTATACGCAAGAAATAGTAATATCTTGAGATATTAAGTGAAGTACAAAAGGCAGTCTTGTTATTAGAGAGTGATTTGTTTTAGAGAATCTTCGGTCAGGGAGAGAGTGTTGGTATCTGATTAAAATAATTATCTGCAGAGTAAAACCATTGTACATACACATACAAATAATTGGATATTATCCTTATTAAAACACCTTTACGAAACGGGGGTAGATTCAAAAAAATTGACGTGCATAAGAGTATCATTGATACCTTATATGAATAAATGATTTTCGATTTTGATATTTAAATAACAGTTTTTGAAATAATTACATAGGATACTTGCTAATATTATGCATTAGTGGCGATGAAAAGTCACCATCTTTAAATTGACCTGCTCAGTTGTCAGTTCTTTTCATAAAAAAAGGAAATTAGTCCGAGACACGCAACACTAAAATTAAGAAACTTAACATTGTAAGACGATAAATTATTCTATCATGCGAAACAACACTGACATCATTTCACAAAATCGATACCTCATCCTATATTATAAAATGAACAGTAATTTGTTTCGTATTCCCATTTTTCGTTAGAGCTTCATAAATATTTACAAAATATTTAATAATTCATGAACAAGATGCTTTATTGTAAATCAATTACTTAGTTGGAGCGCCATTTTATCGCTATAGTCAAATTCTATAGAGTCGTTAGGATTCGCCGAAAGGCGTTGATATTATACAGTGTTCATAATATTTAACATTCACTCGTATTTAATATTAAAATCCTCATAATTGAAGTGAATATTTAATTTAAGAATCAAATAAAACGGATGACTAAACGCCAAATAAAATTTGAGTATAAAATCGACTACATTCTTTATTTACTTAATTTTGACGTGAAAACGTCTTTTTGCTACCGTATGGAGGAAACCTCAAAAAATTAATGATAAAATCCGGGCAAACAATTTGGCATCGTAGTTTCAAATCTATTGTCTACATTCAAAGTTAAATTATACCACTGGATAGTTAGAGGATCAAAGAATTAATTTCAATAAGCGAGAACAGTGAAAAATCACGCGCATTGGAGGGGGAAGCGTAGCCACTCTGAGGTTATTTTACGACGTAACATAAATAAAAATATTTTATCTAAAAAAACCTGTAACAAACGTATTCACATACAGTACACAGCCGTGTCCATAACACAGGTACCTATACCCCTTTTATTTATCAATACGAAGTCAGAATAATTATTGATCATTTATGGGTACCAACGTCAATTGTTTCGATGTGGTTTCTTATGGGAAATTTTATGTTACATCAAGTTGACGTCTCAGACAGTCGTAGCTAAGGCATAAAGACAGACCGTTAAATAATTCAACGACAAGCGTTTAGCGACTTGCTAATGGATTTTATAAGATTACTGAAGTACAGTAATTGTATTATAATACTCCTACACAGCGTTACCACGCATAAATTTGACGTAGGTAACAAAAAGCCTACATTTTGCGGGCTCGAGCGATGAATTATAAAATACGTTTCATTTACGAAGGCTGTATTTTAATACTTTGAAGTACCTACTGGGAAATGTATTGTAACGCCGTGACGGGGAGATTTTTACGGATTTTTGGAGAATGGAAATGAGTCGATATTTACCTACCTACCCGACTGGGCGCTAAGTATGTATGTATGTACTATATTATATAAAAAACAAAAAAACACGTCTACTTATGAAAAAATTTATAGCCGATGTCACTTATAAATGACAAATTCGATGACATCTCATACGTTAAAATCGCAGAGAGCATGCTAAAGAAATGAGCAAACATACGTCCAAAAAACATAACATTCCTTGCGCAGTTAAAAATATGTATGAAAATATTTCATTTCCCTGCGACATTTTGTCGTGTTTGTCGCGCGTGTGAACAACCATTTCCTGACATTTCAGGGCTGGTTTGTCAACCAAATTCTGTCACGCATTCAGAATATATTTTGAGGGTATTGTCTCTGTCGTGCGCTAATGTGATTGATGTCGCACGATCTGCTATTTATTGACATATGTCCGCTTGTTTACACGGCAAAACAAACATAATGCTATTGTGTTACTATATTTAGTGTAGCATTGATGTTATATAGGTACTATAAGATATGACCTTAGTAAATAACCGAAAAAAGTATTCAGTGTACACATTATACGATGATTATTTGCTGTCTCACTCTTACTTTATAAAACTCCAATTAGAGTGTTTTCGTTTATTCACGCCAAGCGCGCTAATGACGTTTCTAAAAAAGTGTATTATAATAAAATATTTATGTAAAAAATTTGGCTGTGGACACTTCATCTCCATATAAACTTTAAGTATGCCAAATGTCAAACTCGTACGTACGTTAAAACGATATCGAAAGTCGTACGTCACGTATTATACAAAAACAAACTTTTAACACTTATTTTAATCATAAGCTTAAAAATACTTAAGTTGTACATAAATACTAAGAAGTATGTGGCTACATAAAAGCAAAGAATTCTTCCCGAGAGAATTAACCCTACATTGAATGTAATGGGGCATGAAACACCACATTTACCTGCCGAATTTCCTCAGCAGTCGAGGGTTAAGGCTTACGACCCGCAATAATTTAATTCCCGGCAATGTAGAGCAATTGAGATTTGTGTTACGCCTTACATTTTATTGAGTATACAATATACATACGTATACTTTTCGCGGTGTATACGAATACATAATATTATACATGGAGGAAATATCCAATAAACTCGTGGATATTTTTGAGACGTATTTATAATAATCCTACTAATATTATAAATGTGAAAGTTTGTAAAGATGTTTGGATGTTTGGATATTTGGATGTTTGTAAGCCCTTCACGCTCTAACCGTTGAACGGATTAAGCTGAAACTCGGCATACAGATAGTTTGCATCTAGAAATAGAACATAGGATAGATTTAATCCCGATATATAATAAATAGTAATGATTGGTTTAACATAGTAAAATTATATCAAGAACCGTGTAAAAGCTCAACTTATTGTATTGTTATTTTTGAAAAGATGTGCGGGCGAGTTTCTTTCCCCTTTCTTCTCCTCCATATAATTTTACGAAAAGGGCGTAGATTAAAAAAAATTGACGTGCATAATAAGTGTATCATGATACCTAATTATGAATAAAAGTTTTTGAATTTTATACTTTAAGTAACTAAAATTTAGATTAGTTTTAACACACTATAGATAACAAAGTTTGTTACAACTTATAAGGCAGTAATACACTGTTTCAAATTAAATTCAAACCACAGTTCTGCTGCGGGATAATATAAGGTAAACAGAGCTTAATTAATCTGAACTTTTGACTAAGTCGCCCACTGTTGAGTGGCAAATTATAGCGAAATTTACATAGAAAATATATTACGGTAGCCCCCAACGTGGCGTTATGAAAACTCAGCTGTGTAAAATGTCATTGTTTGGATACCTTCTGTTTATTTTGCGGGTATTATACTTTATCTTTTTTAATTTTTTAGCCGTTGTATTTCTTTCTTGACGAAAATAATTTATTATTTAAAAAATCCACCCGCAGAACTATCTACTATTTAATTTTTTTTTCATTTTATTTATATACGATTTTTTATAATAGCCCCCGAATGACGGACAGAAAAAAATGTACATACATACATGATTATGCTTCAGGCGCATTGCAGAAAGGTAGGTATTGCAAAGCTACGGGCAACGAAGTGTGAAATACGTCTATATTAAAACTTGATATTCGAAATCAATATATTTCTGTGAATGGAATCTAAATCGGTATTACAATGGATCGTTTGGGCTTCCGTCATAAGAGCATATAAGTAAAAGACTTATGGCGATTTAATAAAATTAAAATTTATTTTCTTTCACTAACAGCAATACCGATTTTAATAAGCGCGTAAAATATTACATTCGTTTAGCTTTTAGAGTTATTTACACGTCTGCCAATAGGTACTAATAATAATAATTTGATCCTACAAAACAAATAGACCATTTATTAAAGATTGGGACTACTAGACTAATTAATTTATTCTTTTGTTTTCTTTCCATCAATAGGTCTGTCTGATAAAAAAACATTTAAAAAAAGAAACCGAGTTTGAAAGATCCGGATATAGTAGACACTACGATGTTAATTACTATCTTTATACGTTTATCGTGTTAGAGTAGCGTAGACGTCCGCTATCTCTTTTCACTTAACCCTAAGTATCTTAACATGTAAACCGCAAAGTGTGGTCGCGTTGGTTATTATAATGGACAACCAGTAATTACTTCCCGTGTGACGACTACTGGCGTTGAACTGAGAATGAATTCATTGGTTGTGTCAATTGAGTTTCTAAAAGTATTGGTAATTTTCCATAACGTATTAACTTATACTTGACGATGGTACGGAAACGGGACGATGACGATACGATAAATAAATGATTTCAAAATTGGTCGTTTGTGTCCTAGTTTTAGGTGTCGAGAGGGTTACAAACCGAGTCCTGTAAATAGTTTTGAAATCCCTGTATTAGATAATAATGGATTATATATTCTACTTTCTGTTTTTCTTAGTCGGAAATGTATAAGTCATTGTTGTTGAGATTTTATTGTAAAAACACTTCAAAATTGAGTCGGTTTGTTGTCATTTTTGAAGGTAAACTTAAATATATTTCCAAACTATTTCCTCCTAAGTCTTAAAATATCAGATTTCAGGATAGAGTGGACCTAACGCCTTTGACCGCCATTAAAAAAGAAGTTATGATCATCCAATTGATCCAAGAACACGATCAAATGATCACGCAATTAGTTTCTAGTTACATGTCAAGTAGTTTGCTGATCAATTCGTAACGTGATCGGAACCATTGGACAATATTTATTACCTACACCTCTGACTACCAATCGATTCTCTCCGCGGTAGAACCAATACTAATAAGTAAAGTGTCGAAAGTTAACGTTATATAATGTAAGCTAGATCATGATGTGTGCATAGTTGCATACTGATACTTATATATTGAGAATTTTAATGTAATTATTGAGCTTTGGTCAAAATTAGACGATAACTCATTGTATGGAGTACAATCGATAGCATCAGTGTTAAGGAATACGTCACAACGCCATCTAGGGAGTTTTTAGGACAACACCATTACGAGTAAATCTGAGACTGTGTGAGTTTCTATTTATTGTCTAAATGTAATATGTTTTAATCAAACTCTAGCTTTCTGCACTTGGCCATGTTAACTGTATTATTAAAAAAAAAACATACCGGAATATAAAATGACAAGAAACATTAAATGTGTCCAAGTGTGAGTCGGATGTGCACAAAAAAGGTTTTATACCACAGATTTTGTTTTTAAACTCTATGAAAATCCGTTCAGCCATTTTTTGCAACAAAAAATATATTCCTGATATAACTAAATTAGACTTACTTTAGTAACTTAACCCTAGCTTGCCGATTGTTTCACAAGCAGACGTGACACAGAAAGGGCTACAGACCCAACTATAGCAATAAATAGACACGTCGTCATATTGATAACCATCGGTCATATAGACTACGAGTACAGATTTACGGATTGCATTGCCTTGTCCTATATTGTCTCATAAATATAGGCCCCTTTATCTCGGTACCGTAAAATAGTCATTGCAACATGTCACGCTTGATATGGAACTAACAATGCAACGTTTGAGTCGAAAGTGCGTTTTATGTACGTTTATATGCGTTTTCTTTGTGTTTCTAAAAGGAGAGAAACCTCTTTATTATTACGGATTTCTCTCTGTTATTATCAAGGTACGTGTCAATGGTCGTCGTAGTTATGTGGATGGAAGTGGTTTAGTTTTTACAAGTGCGACTTTTTTGTCGTGTCGTGTCGTTGATGTGTAAAGGAACATTTAGACGATAGAAAAGTTCCTTACTTTGGAGGAAAAATGAACCTTAAAGTACGCAGTATGTTTAATTATTATTTTTACGAAACTAGTGAGAAAGTTACGCATTTTGTCGTAAGTTTGGACAGCATTTAGATAACCGGAAAATCCCGTAAAATTCCAGGTAAATTCGACAAATAGTTGCTGGTTATAATACATGCTATTTTCCTAAGCAACATGCATAATCTTTAAGAAAATAATTGTACTTAGTATGTATTGCATTCCATCTGCAACACAGAAAATCAAGTTGCCCTGATATTACCGTGTAAGCGTTTACTATCAGAATTTGAACATCATTGATTAAATTATTACGAAGAGTATTAAAAATCTAAACCTGTTTCTAATCGGATACCATTCTCAATTTCACCCTATAACGACGCCGGCAATATCCGAATTACATACGTCGAAGTATTTATTACTTTTGCATACGATAAATTACTTTCGTAATAACATTGAATGCAATTTCGGTTAGAATTAACGTTTCTTTCGGTCATAAGATTGTGCAACAAATTGTCTGCGGCTATTTCATTTAGCTGATGTAATCGTTTGAGATTTTATTCGTTCGTTAATAAACTTAGAGATAAGATTGTTTGTTTTCAGCGTTTAGTATTTTTTTTGGTTATTGTATTTAACTTGAATAAGGTGTAAAAACTATTTCCGTTTTTGTTTATGATTATGAATTACCTACTATTGATATGGATCTTGTAAATTATAGATATCTAATTTATTGTATTTCTGTCTACGAAGTTAACTGCAAATATCTTTTAATTGTGATAGTAAAAGGTTAAGTTAATTATTTGTTGAGAAAAGTAAGGTAATTTTGTAAGTAAAAGTGAAGTTAAATAACACGAGGAAACGTGATTAATATAACAAAATAATACGGACTAAATGCGCTAATAATTCAATAATGAGCGGTCATTTTAACATCCTTTTCATACAATCGACACAAACCAAATCACCTCCCATTCTCGGTAATAACAATTTTCCACCCATAC
>LGAG01002067.1:72662-104933 GCA_001278395.1 Lerema accius
ACGACGCCAGCAATAACCGAATTACATACGTCGAAGTATTTATTACTTTTGCATACGATAAATTACTTTCGTAATAACATATTGAATGCAATTTCGGTTAGAATTAAAGTTTCTTTCGGTCATAAGATTGTGTAACAAATTGTCTGCGGCCATTTCATTTAGCTGATGTAATCGTTTGAGATTTTATTCGTTAATAAACTTAGAGATAAGATTGTTTGTTTTTACCGCTTAGTATTATTTTTTTATGTATTCAACTTGAATAAGATGCAAAAGCAATTACGTTTTTGTTTATGAATATGAATAGAATGACTATTAATATGAATCTTATAATTTATAGATAGTTTATTATGTATTTCAGTCTAAATATTAACAAGTAAATATCTTTTAATTGTGATATTAAAAACTGCAGTTAATTATTAATTAAAGACAGCTTATTTCTAATAGTAAAAGTGATTTAAGTTACCTAATACAAGCCGAGTGATTATTAAAAAATAAATACCGAAGTAGAAATGCGTTAATAATTTAATAATGAGCAGACATTTTAACATAATTTTCATACAATCGACACAAACCAAATCACCTCCCATTCTCGGTAATAACAATTTTCCACCCATACGATAAAATTAACTCCGTGAATCACTGTTCAACTACTAGTAACAGATAGAGAGCAGTAGGGTTGTTACACATTATTATGCTTTAAAACTTAATGTAGATAATATTAACTTTAGTATGTATTCTAATATGATATTACCTCAATAAAGAATTATAGAGTTGATGAATGTGAGTAAGGAACGACGCCCGTTCACGTTTGACAAAATCGAGTGCACTATCATGATGAAAACAAAATTACAGCGTAGTGGCAACCCTAGAATAGTGTTAACACATGATTCATTGCGAGTGAAATCGTATTTTATATTACACATCTATGCAAATATTGTTATCTAATACAATATTATAAAGCTCTCATGTATACTATTTATATATTTGACGTAGACTTCATTTGATTAATTATTACCCGACTGCGTAAGACGGAGGGTAATGTTTTGAACTGTATTTAATTTATGTATGTATGTATGTCCATTTCTGTGGCATGCTCTACAGCTCAAAACTATGGGGTGGATTCCTCTCCATTGCGAAAGTGACATTAAAAAACCCTTCCAATTCTTCAAGTCGAGTTTTGTTTTTCTTTTAATTATTACTAGATTTATAAATTATTTAATTGCTGTAGAACATGTATTGCTAAATCTACTTGTATTTATTAATTACGAGAATATTGCAATCGATAGTAATAATGAATGCGCGGGTCATTGATGCCCACGTAGCGGATCCATTCACAAAGTTCGCAACAACGTAGGCGACGATCAGTGGGCCGCGAACATTTGGCGTCGATTCTATCTTGTGCAAACGTTGGCACTTTTGTCTGATTGGCCAATAGCCCTAGTAGTTGGTGTGTTCCATTTGGTGCCTGTTGTTGTGCTGATGTTTTTAGTGCTTATGTCAACGGGACCCCCTTTAACAAGGGTTCTCTGTGCATTTTACACAACTATATCTCTTAAACTTTATTTAGTTGATACTACATTTTTTTACAGAGTATATTTATTACAATAGCTGTGAAAATCAATCATAGCTCACGAACTGTAAGCAGGGATGTGAAAATTTTGCATTGTATTATTAAAATTTTGACAAAAAAAATATCACACTACCGGGCTGTTCCAGTGAAAAGGTGGAAGAAAAACATTTGCTTTAACACAAATCTGCCTTATACGAATTATAGTTTTACTCTAGACAGAGAGAATAAGATCTTAATTATGAAATCGTATTTGTTTGTTCAATTTAATTCAGAAGTTTTCTTTGCCCCAAAAAAATTAAATAACGCATCTACCAAGTGGAATGACCATTTATTTCTATGGCGGTATTGTTTGATTGGCAAACAAATCGTGACGCGCTCTCACCTTGGCACGAAATACGCCGGGTGTTTTACATTGTTAATGAACGATGACTGGCCTCTTATGTCATTTAGCGACCGATAGATAACTCACGCGAACAGGTTTTATAATGTTTTGGCGGGCTTTTAGTTTATCGTGGTATGAATAACTACGTCTTTTTTTATTGCTTACTTACCGACGCCCGTTCACCTGTGGAAATTTTGACTAGTAATTATAAATAGAAATCAAATGTTTGACTGTTACGATAAAATGTATATAAATATAACCTTTGTCACTTTCACAAAGAAGATCAATCCAGTGACACTTCATACGTTGAAATTCTGATGAATTTCTAATACGCTCATAACTTTTTAAATTAGAAGTGCTTACCGTGGGGTTTGAACCCAGGACAGTGACTCCCGTTCGGGAGACCAACGTTCTAACCACTAGGCTATCACTGCCAAGACATTTACATACATACATACCTAAATATGCTCGAAAAACATACCCCTCCTGGAACAGTCGGGTAAAAAGGTTTTGGATTCATCCCAAGAGACCTAATTCTAGGATTATGTTATGATTCAGGACATCCTCTGTATATACTGAGTTTAATTTAAATCCATTGAACCGTTAATGATTTACTCACAAACATTATAAACCTTCACATCATCCCAAGAGAACTTACAATCGGAATAAATTCTAATTCTATCTTCTGTGTGTCAATGAGTAATTAAGTAATTATGGAGCCGATTTTTATGGTTCTGGTGAATAAATATTCGTCACCATCAGGCGAAGTTATTTAACCATTATTTTCCTTGGATATAACAACAAATTTTGACTAAAGGTGATTACATTTTCATTGCCTCATTCTCGACGCGAGGTTCATCACGTTGATTACCCTAAATTTAAGGCATACCTAATGAAGAACAAAGAGTGATTTTGACAGCGTTTTTTCATTAATTTAGAAAGTAAATTATAAACAAAATTATAAAGTTTCTATTAATCTAAAATATTTTTAAAACATTTTTGATTAAAACTATGTTGTTTTGCAGGTTAAAAAATGCGTAGGTTTAATATGCAGACAACGAATAACAACGACATTTTATACTATAGACAAATTACATCCTTACTAATCATCTGAAAAACGCGGTACATTGCAGGCCTTGTTCTAGCCTTTATAACAATTTGCTGTCTCGTTCTTGCATTAAAAAAAAATCTGTAATTCAAGTCTTCCCGTCTCTTCACACGAACTTATGACATATCTGTAGTATAAAATATCACTGCCTAATGTAGGTATATTCACTTAAGCAAAAATATCGAAATTGTCAGACAGTTCTCAATACATTTATGGATTGATATGACTGTGTTCAATATTAAAAAACTCTTCCAAATTTAGTCAAGAGAAAGTTACGCTATGTAATTATGAGAATACATCCTCTTATTACGGATAAGAGTACTCCACACGTCCATAACTCACTATAGTATGAATGAGGGGTTTACGATACCATGAGGAAATGATTTACTGCATGGTAAGGTGCAATTTGAATACAAAAGAAAGTATGTACGTTTTTTAATATCATTTATCAACATTCATTCTCGTTATCAAAAATGCAAGGTTTCGTTACTCTGTATTTTTATTATCTACATCGGTTTAAAATTTTTCAAAATGAAAAGAAGCGTTCTTTTTTTAACATAGCCAGGTATCTTTAATTGTAATTGTAATAAAAATGTATTCTCAATACACCAAAATAGTAGGTAAGTAATAATAGGTAGTCCATTAACAATTATAATCTATGACTACCTACAGTATACGGTAGCCAAAATTGTGTTATATAGGCTGTTAATAAATATTAAAATAAACCTAAAAAGTTGCGTTGTCGATCGAACCCTGTCATACATTTTCATAGACCGGACGACTTATTGAGAAAGCATCAAAAAGGCCGGGAAAGCTGCGACCCTGCGCCGCCTCATAAACTTTAAAGAGCTGATTAATAAACAATAATGTGTAAACATATAATAATTTCTTCTCAATATATCGTAGTATTTCTACTATCTAGTCACCGTTGTTGATAAATCTGTCAGCCAGGACATTTCTATTGGTGCATATAGATTTATTCACCCATAGAACTGAATATATTTCCACAGATAACCTAAAATCTATACCGCACAGACTATAAATCCTTGAGACCCACTTTCGCTCACACTTTTACTTGAAATAATCACATAAACAACGGAGGCCCACGCCTTATTGGAAAAACAAAGGAACCGACGTAAAGAAATTTCTTGTTGATTACAAGGACCGCTCGTTTAACTTCGATCGTAAGTAATTAACCAATTAACTATGTTTATTAGTCTCTCAGTAAATAAAAGCGGTGACAGTGAATGTTTTATTCTTAGACTATAATTAAAAACTACCTAGATATAGCTAGCTTTTGCGTTTGTTGAAATGACAGTAGATATTCTATAGAAAACTTATAAATGCCATAGTTTAATAAGATATTTAGAAAATTCACAATTATCACAAAAATATCCCAAGACCTTTCAGGTCTATATTTTCACATTATCAATATTTTTCTTATTATCATTAAATATTATAAAGAAATTATCAGACTCATTGATTACAGAAAGTAACTTACCTATTGGTAAATTAGCTACCTATGTTTAAACTTGGTATATTTTACAAAATGACAGCTAAAATAACTTATGTTTCTGATTGTTTCAGGTAAAACAATGACAGAGATGAAAAATATAAGACACAATAAGACACTTCCAACGAAACCTTTAATCGAATTTTTTTAAACTAAAATAAACTAGTGTAGTTCAGTTTAAAAAGTTTCAAGAGATACTTAATTTCTTATAGCATACTTACATAGCGTTCAAATCATAGGTATATCCTCCGTAATGCCAATCCACGCTTGGAAAGCGTGGTGAACTATAACCCATACCCCCCCGCACACTGTGAGAGGAGGCCCAAGCCCAGCAGTGGGATAGTTATGGTTTGTGGTGATGATGATTATCCGTAGTCGAGTAAAAAGATGTCAGCTTTCCCACGTGTGGGGTCTCTTAAGACATATAAACAAGCCAAATTAAGATATTAAGCTATGCAAATGCAGCCGATATGGTAATTTAAGAACGAGTTCACAGAATACATCAATTGTATCAGTCCTTTTTCCTTTCCAATCAATTTTGAACTCTACTACCTTGGAATAAGGACGTTAGTAAAATCAATGGTGACGTTACTGATTGGTGTGTTGTACGAAGATGTATTTCAATGGTTTTTTAAATGAGTTTTTGTTAATGAACAGTAACTTTGTATTATAAGGAACAGTATTTTTTATTGTATGAGCGGTCGAAACAACCATCAGAAATGACCATTTTTGTTGCTGAGTCTGAGTTTCTGTATGCTTTTACCATAGATTTTTTAAATGACTAGATTATTTTTAAGAGAAAATTGTGTGCATTTATGAGTATACCGTTCATAGGTGGCGCTAATGTCGAGCTTTGCTAATTAAAATGCGTAATATTAAAAATTGTCCCAAAAAAGAAAGGAAGAAATTCAGTATATTATTATCTTGCTTCAGTAAAGGAAAACATCGTATGGAAACCTGTTCATACTGGGAGAAGAGACCCTGCCCAGCAGTGGGTCAATTATGGTTTGTGATGATGATGGATGATGATGATGATGTTGATGAATACATAATCACTAAAAAAAGACGTTTGGACTATAGACTGCGCCAAATGTACTCATACAGATACACGATCATGGCGTAATCGGCTAAAAAGCTCAAAAGTTTTTGCCACTAGCGGTCATCGAACTCCAAACCGCGTTGCCTAACCCACTCCATGTCAGGCTGTCGGCACCGACTTGTGACGTCACTCAACCATCGCCCTTGAACCTTACGCGATCTGCAGATTACCAACATTCGGCTCAGAGTTCATGGTGGTTTGGTAATACGTGTCGAGATAGAGAGTAAACAAGACATATTGATAGAATTTTTAAATTTTTATTCGACTGCACCAGAAAGACTTTCTTTTCGAGCGTATGTACTTACGTATTTATGTATGTAAAAAAAATTAATGTGTGTTTGTATGTAGTGTGTATGTTTGTATGTATGTATGTATGTGAGTATGTATGTCGACTTTTTCGGCACCGTCTACAACCAGCAGCTTAACTTATTTCAACAAATTCGGTCAATAAAAAATTCCAATATGTCGTGTTTTCCTAAAAATATAAATTAGATTACAAATAGGACTATTGCAATACGAAACACTTTTTCAGTAATTTATGAAAAACATAATATATTTGTAGTATGTACCTATAAAATATCATTGCACAATATTTATTCCAAATTTTCTAAGAAACAATAAATTATTATTTGATCGTAAGCTTTGTTGTCAACTATTATTATATATTTTCCGTAGCGTATTATTGTACGAAACATCTTAATATCAATAAGCAATGCTATTGAATAAACACGTAATAAATCAAATCGAATACACAACCATTTGAACCACGACACTATCTCAATCTAAGAATTCTTTTCACAACAGTTGGATAAACACCGAATATCCAAGATAGATGATAAGTGAGTTGTTAAATCGTTTGTAAATATAAAATAGTTACAGCGAATATATTAAAATGTTTTTAAAATTATATTACCAAATAACTGATGCAAAATTGGTGTCTTTAGTAAAATTGGTATTGTAGTTTTCAAGTTATGACACTTAGATACTATTACCACGTTTAAGGTTCAAATTGACCCTTTTTTAAATATTGCAGTTACTTAGGAGTTTAGAACTTAGTACATATATTTAAAACAGGGAAAACGGGAATGTAAACGGGGAACACATATTATTATGTTGGAAAATGAAACAAAACGCACACTACCACGCGGTTATTAACAAATATTTAACACACAAGTCAAACGCGAGGCTTCCTTGACAGACAGTTGACGATGACATTAACCTATGTTTATAATTTATTGTTTGACATAAAGAATTATGGTCGGATATTGACCACAGAGCATACACTACTAATAATAAGTTTGTGCCGGTGTTGCTCAAAACTCAATACAAATTTGTATTACCTAAGTACATTAAAATGAGACCAGTAATAACAAAAATTAATGCGAATTAAAATGCCTGTCATAAATAAAACCTTACATCTGAAGAAAATTACGTAATATAACATCAGTTATGTTACATCATATAAAATGTCGTAAATTGTATAACATTTATTGTTTCGTAATAATATAGGTATGTCTTCAGAAAGATAAGGCATCTCAAGGCCGGTCAAAGAACTGAGTTATATGATTACTTCGTGGCCTAGTTAAAATGACCTTGTGAAGGAAAATTTCAATGTCGACTCTTTTGCTAAGTTATTTATATGTACACGTGTATATTATCCGACTGCTCCAGGAGACGGGTAATGTTTTAAGAGCTATTGTGTTTGTCCACTTTAGGCACGATTTACCGCTGAAATTATTTCACGGATTTTAACATAAGTTATAAGATGTCATTGGATTCGTGTCTATGTGAAAATGACATAACCTATAATATTTGTTGATACTCCCCCCCATTTTTTTCTGTCAATTATTACTGCTTGGTATTCTTAAGTCCGTCTAAGTAAAACATTGATATCTGCTAGTTACCGACATAGACGTCGACTTATACGAAGTCCTAACATTCAATAATGCCACCATAGCATACGGAATAACTACGTACACCATAGCATACGAATATTCATGACGTACGAGAACGATTAATTGTAACTGTCGCTCGACTGTCGCAAGCCGCGTTGTACGTAACGCCACCTTAACAGTAGCGCTCAGGTGCTTGAAGTACTGTTTGCAGACCGCGGCTGTATGCAATAGGAAGTGATGGCTGTAACACTAGAAGAGTCACTGATACTCGTGAGGCGGCGTTTCATTCCAACGGGAAGACACTCTTCCTTGATATATTAGTTAACAGTATTTCATTTTACTTGCAGCAGTGACAGCCTAGTGGTTTGAATAGTCCCTCGAACGGGAGTTCCTGTTCCTCTAATTTAAAAGTTATGTGCGTATTAGACTAATCACTTGCTACAGTGAAGGAAAACATCGTGAGGAAACCTGCACTGAGAGTTCTCCATAAAGTTCTCAAAGGTGTATAAAGTCTGCCAATCCGCACAAGGCCAGCGTGGTGGACTATGGCCTGTACCTCTCAAACTGTGAGAGGAGACCCGAGCCCACCAGTGGAACACATATTATGGTGATGATGCTTATACGACAAAAACGCTTCTATGATACTTATAATCCTGATTTTGTACCGGGATAAGAGGGAATATGTTTACCGAAGTGAAGCTTGATAAAATTTATATTTAAAGGGGTGTGGGGACAAAATAGTCTATCACATTCAGTAGCCCATGAAGTAAGAAAGACTATAATACGACAACAAACAAATATGTATAGTCCAATCGTTGACAGTATACACATTGAATTTGTTGCAACATACACCTCGCTCCAAATCAACTTCATGTCGTTAAAGAAATACCTATCGTAGATCTAAGTTAAGATAATTATTGTGTATTTAATAGATTATTTCAAAGCGGCCTTAAACGACAGTTAATCTGTGTAATTTGATTGAACTGATTCGATCAAAATTAGGTGTTTTGAAATGTCTGAATATCCTTAACCCATTAATGGTCCTTTAAAGAGAATGGGTCGTCTCTTAATGGGCCGTTCAAGTATAACTTAACGTAATTTGGGGGGGGAGGTCTGTTATGATGCGTTACATAGGCTTTGTGAACAACGCGTTACGTGATTTTTTTACTAAAAATACTCGGGTTTAATTCGTCTAACTCATGGCAACACTTTAGATTAAAATGGTCATTTGTGTGTTACGTAACGTGTAGGAAAGGGGTGGAAAATGTTACAAAGCGTTACATGGGTCAAAAATCTTTTTTAAAACGTAATACTTGAACTCACCTTAACATGTTTAACCATCCCAATTATTATCGTAAGAGGACAGTCGTTAAGACATGTCGGAAGCTTTCTAGTGGCGTAAAAGCTTCCAATACTTAGGTTGGCTTACTGAAGTCCAAATCTGCTAATTTACAAACAGACTCAATAAGAAATTTTAGACCTTTAAGTTAATTTAGCAGAATTGAGTCCATGATTTTGTTTCCAATCCACATTGTATGCTCTAAATCTTCCTCAGTTATGAGGAGAGACTCCATCCGCTAGAGAAACGTTAATAAGACGTAAAATAATAATTATCTTATTAATAATAGTATTGACGTTTACATAGTTTACTGTGTATGTAATTTAATTCCAAATCGCAATTGATGACAGCTTCAGAAATCTATAGAGTATCATGTATCGTGGTTCAACAAATTGATCATTTTATTGCAATTCAATTCTTATACCGAAGATCAAGTTTTATTAGGCAATGCTATTTTTAACCTGTCACAGTTGTATTTTTTTTTTCATTTGAAGTACCTAATGCTTTTCTTTTTCAATCTTTCCTTCAGCTATAAAAGAAAGAGCAAATTTTTTTGTACTTTGAAGTTTTATTTCCGTTTCCCTCTGAGACGTTTAATTATTTGTCCCGTGACATCTTTCTTTTTTTCTCTCAACTAAGTATTTTCCTCTTGGATCTCACCAAACAATTTTGTTTTCCTAAAGTATATTTGTTATAAAAAATATAAAACAAATTCTTAGCAATGAACACCAGCAATTTGGATAATGGTTTAAAAGTTTCATAAAATAAAATCTATTTAATTTTCATAATTAAATAACCATAGATATTAAAACCATTATTAAAAAAAACTTTTACCAATGGAATGCTACATAATACTATGATGTAATAGTAATAAAATATAAAAACTAAATAATAATTATAAAAAAATAAACAATCAATAAAAAAACGTAGCGTGTTTTTCACTGAACTTCTCTTAAACGGCTGGATTAATTATAATAAGCATTTTGTGATGTATTTAAGATGCCCAAATTATTTTTATAGGAACATTGTAGGGCCCCTTTACTGGTGCTGTTGTCAAGGTACATCAAGGAACCAGTCAAATTATTAGAGTTATTAAAACCCTGTCATAGCAAAAGTTCTCTTATACAAAGAGCCTTTACTAAAGATACATGAAAATTTACAGTCAGTACCTAACGTGGAAAATTAAAGGATCAATCAAGCTATAAGAAAGAAGTAGAAGAACAAAGACTGATCGGCCTTCTAGAAGACTATACATTAATTGTACCCGAACAAATCCAGGGCGGATTGCTAGTCGATAACAAAGCGAAGAAGTTAGTAACGAGACATGAGACATCGTGTAAAAGAAATCTTTACAAACAAAGTTGGGGTTCAAGTTCGTTATTAATTATGTAAGCGTTTGATGTCTCTGTCTACAAAGGAATTTACATCTTAATAGGTATATTTCTATGTACATTCAATGTTTAATTGCTATTTAAAACAAAGTTCTGTAAAATTATATAACGTGTAGATATAGGTACACTGTATACTTAATCGAAAATGAGAATATAAGCGAAAAGTTAGAACTATTTTCACCCTTCTATAGATACCAGAAGGTAGTAAATCGTAAAATAATTATTGAAACGGTTTATTTATATAAAACTTGACACGTTTGTACATTATTACAATATGTAATTTTAACCCTGGAAGAAGTAAATGTTTAATCTAAGAGAAGCCAGGGCGGGCTAAGTAGAATATATTTATAGAAATTATGCAATTCAACCTATATTCAATATTACCTTTGCTATTGACAATCGAAAACAACTGACGATCATATAGCAAATAAAGCGATGCAATTTTAAAAATCGATTTTCTTTTATGCTTTACGAGCAAGACGAGCTCGTTATGCATACTTTTTATTTCCATTCATACGAACTTGAGTTCGTACTTCTCGAGTATTGTGTTGTTAATTAACAGGCTACTCTTTAAGAGTAGGTAGATACCCTTGTGTATGTTTATGCGTGTTTTTGACGTGAATACGTCCTTAAATTTGCTACCATACGTGGGCAATCCAAAAAAATATGATAACAAAATCTGGGGATACAGTTTGGGGTTGCAGTTTCAAATGTATCGTCTACATCCAATATTAAATGTTATCACCAGATAGCTAAAGGATTAAAGAATTAATTACAATGAGAACCGTGAAAAACTTCGCGTGTTGGAGGGGGAAGTGCTGCCATGGAGGTAATTTTTTATCACGTAAATACATAAATAAATATATTTTATTTAAAAATAACTACCCGTAATATAATCGTATTTACGTACAACACACAGCCATGTTTATGATACAGATATAGATAGATACCCAATTTTTTTTTGTAAGTGGTAGGTATAACGAGAATTTAAGCAGTGATAGCTTAGTCGTTTAGTGGTAGTAGTAGTTTAAACGAACCTATTGAACCATTAATGATTTAATCACAAACATAGACTTACACATAATTCAGGGTTTAGGTGCAATCGCCATAAAATCTATTCTATATTCTATTCTTAGTAGTAACCTATTTTCGTGCCTTTCAATGACTCGAAAGAAAATCCACAGAAAACCCAAATATCTTAACATCGTCACGGACTCACACATTTAATGTTATAAATAGGAAGTAGAAAGGATCTGAGAAATTCTCAAGATTTGAATATGTCGCAGATATTGAGCCCACACCTAAATATGACGCTGTATGTAACCAAATAAAATCCCAAACCAGTACGGCTGAACAATATTCATATTGCCATGTAGCTCGCATAAACCCATGTCAACGAAGACATAACCTTCGTCAAATGCTACCAACGCTTAATGGCACAATAAACATATTTATTCGATTATAATTATTTATTCGATTGTCAATCACAGGTGTATCGAATGAATAAAATGTCTGTGACACACAATGGGTGTTGAGATCCCGGTTATATGGGAAGCCATGGAACAAATTGGCAGCATCGGTATTCCTGTTTGAGAATAATATAGTATCTTCAAGGCGGGTTTGAACAGGCTTCATTAGATGGGGTTGTTGTCAAGCAATTTATATTGATGAAAAAAGAAACCAACACCCCATAGTATTTTAATAACTCAGGAAGTTGCCAGTTATACAGTACCTAAACTAGGTTAAAAATAGTCGTTATGCTATCAGTTACTATAGTTATTATGAACTTTTTAAAACCTACTTCTTGCCTAGGTGCTTATTTAGTCTGTCAATTAGTCACCTTTAATGATAGTCTTAACGTGTTGGTTGAGTCAATTATTTGACTTACTTATTTGTTGTTATCAAACCTTGCGGCCTATAGCACTAGGTCCCATAATCCTAGCATATAAACCTAACTAATAAACTAAATTCCTATTCCATACAATTATTGAATAGCATCTTTAAATATCTAAAGAATCATCTAATAAAAATCAGTCTAGTTTTAATTTCTTTAACGAATTTCGACTTGTTGAATCATTAACGATTTAATTTGAAAGGTTGATTGAGGTCGAAATTAGATTGGAATAGGCATAGACAGTCTTGTTAGCCCAGTTATGTGAGCTTTATTTATTAATTCACTAACTCAGATCATTTGATAAGCAAACGGTAATAGTAGTGAGTTACGTTTACACAAATGCAAGTCATGTTCGAGTATAGCCACAGGTGGTACGAAATCTATGAACAGTGTTGGACTTTTGATTCCTACAACCGATTAGTAAAATGGAAACGTTCACACGCAGAAAAAAAAGGTTTTATTAATTGCGGTTGGTCCTGTCAAATTTCTGTCAAAATTGGTCCAGCCGTTCCTGAGATTAGCTTGATCAAACAGACATATTAAATACAAATTAAAAAAATATATTTTGGTACGTGTACCGTGTATATACGTACGCATTAATTAAAAAGCGGTTATTTTAATATTACAAACAGACACTTTTATATTGACGATATTTTTGACGACCCCGTAGCCTAGTTGGTAGTGACCGTGCCTGCGAAGCGAGGGCCCGGGTTCGATTCCCGGCCGGGGCAGATATTTATGTGACAGATAAATGTTTGTTCTCGGGTCATGGGTGTTGTGATGTGTTATTTGTGTTGTCCATGCCACCCGCGACACAGGGAATCCTACTGCGAGGGTATGAGTGTGTTAGCGTTTATATTATTTAGTTGTATAGATAACGTTTTACACTATCAAAGAAAATATTAATCAATTCTTATTATGTAGCTTGGGTTAAGTAAAATAGAAGGAGAAAGAGCGGTACAAAATTTCAAGTTCATTGTAGAATAGCGCAGCTGGTACATTTCGCGAGTTAAAACAAACCGCCTTTATGTAGATCTGTATCAGATCTTATCATGAGTTCTCACAAAAACTCATAAAGTGACAATTGAATGAGTTTTTGTGTTTTGTTTTTGATGTGACTAACGCACGTTTATGATGGAAATGATTATGTTATCGCTTGCCATACACTGAGCGATACTGCGTTTGGCAATTAGTTAAAATGTATACAGTGTGAATTGTGTGAAATTATTGAGTCTAGGGAAATACCATTATCGAGTCGCTCTTAAGACACGTGACTACACATTGCTTATTTGAATTAAATATAAATAACTACTGTATGAGTTGATTAATAACAAATTAAAATTCAAAATTTATCACAAATTTAAAGTGGCCAAACAATTGAGGTTGTTACTAAGAAAAAAATTGCAATGTATTTAACTAATTTAATAATTAGGGATATCTTTAGTTTTAATTGTACTGGAATATACCTACAATTTATATTATATTATTTGGTACATTGTAGAACGATTTCTTATTAAGACATTCCAACGACATCGCCATGCCGTATAGCATATACAATCAAAGTTACATAGGTAGTCTAGTGAATAGTTAGCTTTAGACTACACATTTTAGCTTTTATGTACCAAAATGCCGGATGCTATCAAAATTCCCATTTCACTTCAACTTTCGCTGAACTTTCATTGCCCGGATGGATCGAGGGACAGATAGACATGCATACATACATACTTTTATGAACTTTTTCGCTATGTAGAGTTATCTAAACTTATCTGACGGTTGACGATATTATAAGAGAATTGACAATTTCGTATTATGTATGTAGGTTCGGTAAAAATAATAATAATATTAGTCCTAGATGATGTATTAACTTAACAGAAGCTTATTATAGCAACCTCATGTTATACAAAAATCCTTGACATTATTGTTAAGTATATATCGCCAAGATACTATTATCAATTTATTTTATAATTATCAAAAAATTTTATCAGTATTCTTATTAAAATTAGGTTTCAATCATTCTCTTTTTAATGATGACAGCAATTCAATTGTTAACTATTATAAAATTTCACATCTAAATTTTCAAGTAGTTCTTCAGAATGAATACATGTTGGAAATGAAGTCAATATCCCACATTATATCACCCCTCATAGCTTTTGCTCTCAGATCACGTGTATGCTTAGACAAATCTAGACACGCGTCTGCAATTATGCATTTTAATAGGACCATAAGCAGACACTACTCTGCATGAATATTAACTAACATATAATTCTACAAATTCCTCGTGTGATTTATTCGTTCAGATATGAATAACAATTCAATATGAATAAGGTATTCTACATTGCTGGATAGTATAGATATGGCTACAACCTTTATCTATATATATTTATATATGAAGGGATCGACTTCTGGTACCGTTTTAAGAATAATACAGGTACGTATTAGTTTGAAATTTGGCTTAGATACTTATATCTTATATCAAAACGAAGTGCAAAAAGCTAAATTATTTACATAATAATTATTATAAATACCATATAATTACAAAATAAATGAAAACTCTCACTCTTTCATTTCCTCGTAAAAATATTGCCCTACATTTTTTTAAAGATGGCGGCAAGAAAAGTAACATTTCCTTTTAAGATAAATAGTTTTGTAACATTAAACTGTACTGATCCAACTAAACCTAATTTAGAAACATACAGTTATGCTCAAATTTGGGTCCTCTATTTTTACATTAGGCAACATTTTTATGTATATGGAATATTCCTTTGCCTGTTCAAATACTTCTTAACCTTAGGTTAGGTTAAATAAATGTTAAGCTTCTTTCTAAATCCCCTTGGGCGGTACAATTACAGTGAATATATATTTTAACAGTACACTCTCTCTGCTAGCGGCGAAACATTAAAGTATCGTAATTAAGAGTTAATAATAGTATTTTCAGGATGTTTAAGAGACAAGTACTCTAATTTGTCATGTATTTTGGTACCGTCTATGTCTTTAAATTTAAAAAAATAGTTTGTAATATTACCCCTTTGTTTAATATTATAGACTATATTTAATCAATGTCTTAGCTTTGGTTTACTTAATAAGACTCAATATCAATGAGTAAGCGAGGAGAGACTAACTTCTAATCTGCTTTTTTAATTAAAGTTAATTCTAAGATTAGTCACTTACAGCGTAAATTCAGATGAATTTAAAAAATAATGTTTTTTATACGATAAAAATTTTTGAAAAACGAATCGAGAATCAAAACAGTGGTAGGGGCGTCGTACAATAGACCTTTTCTTCATCTAGATTAATGATTAAGATTAGATAATTACTATTGGCCAACACAATGCCGTATCGAAAGTGAAAGGTGAAGTTTAGAACAATGTCCATGTATGTGAAGGTTATTAACGCATAGACCGTTAGATTCCGTTAGGGTTGAAACTGAGGAAGCGATGAAAGGTAATTCAATTTATCTGGTCGGTAACTATAATTGCAACCCTAATATTAACGACCTTATGTTTCGGTAAATGACTGGAAGGAAGGATACTAGAAGATCGTTGGTGTACTTGAAAGAGGGGCAGTAGGTCATCGACCCCTGTGATTACATGTACTCCGTATTCGTAGTACTGATTCCACAGGATAACAAGTAACTAAATCCACATAAACATGATGTCTTATATGTATAAAATTTTTGTAATATTGAAAACTACACCTGTATACAAGTAATGTATATAGACAAACCTACCTACAACCCTCTCAAAGAACCCCCCTCCCCCAATTATCTTTAAGTATCAGCTACCCAAATACAGAACCTTATGCAAAATCCGAAAAGACCTTATTATTTTAAGGCTCGTTAAAAAAGAATAATATTTTCGTAGCATTGAGATGGGTAGTTATAAAACCATTTATTTTTAAGAACAAATCTAAAGCAATAGTTGAGATAATTAAACCTGAGCGCCTGGAGCCCCTCGTGCGGAATTTTGATGCGCTTGACAGATGTAGTTTACACTCTATTGTTGGCACGTTTTCCATTGCACTATCACAGGTAGTTGAAATTTATATAATAACTTCCCGGCAAACTTCCTACTGCCTCAGAATGGATAAGAAAAGCTGAACATTTTTTCTTGTTTACTTACCTTTTAAACCTTCCCTGGACTTCCTTAAATAATTTAAAACCGAAATTAACTAAATGCGTCCAGCTATAGTCGAGTTTTAGCGAAATTAACATGACAGCTTCTCAAAATGTTTATTAGTTTAGCTGGTCTCTTTATGTATCAATGTATTTTGATATCAGGAACACCTACACGGTCCAATTGTGACCCTAAACCGCACTCGGTTTCTCTAAAATATAAAAATCGGCATGTATGTATGTTTAAATGTACCGACGAAAAATATTACCCCTATAAATACCAATCTAGTATATGGTTACATTTCATAATCTATACCTCGTTTTTTTCGTCGTGATTTAAAAAGTAAACAATCTTGGCACTACTTTTATATATTTCATTAATTTAAAAAAATATTTAGAAGTATACAGAAATTTATTTAAACATTAAATTACTGTTTATTCTTTCACTTTTTTAAAGTTGTGGCTGTCTTATTTTTAAATCGATAATTACAATAAAAAGACACTGTAAGATTGTTTACTTTTTAAATCACGACAAAAAATAAAAGAGGTATACCTATGTTTAAACGTACCTACGAAAAAATTACCCCTATAAATACCAATCTAGTATATGGCTACATTTCGTAATCTACATTTTTTAGTATTTTTACATCTACATAATCCGCGATATGTAACTTCGTTTCAAAAACCGTACCGTGCCTGACAATGGAACTAGATCCAAAGGTTTTGTTCCCCGCTCAAGGCTCTTTGTAAAATGGATAAGGAAAGCTGGGATTAACGTTGACCCGACATTTGACCTGTTGTGTTTGCTCTACATACGACCAGCTAATTTGAGCTCAGATTAAGTACGCCTAAGTAATTAACTGCTAGATAATATCTCGGTTTGAGATTATACGAGCCGTTTGGCTTAACATTTAATATTATTGACTTAGTTTGAGTTATTTGGCAACAATTCGTGAGATTGTATAACAGTTAGGGCGCGACTTGCATACCTACTGCCCCTAACAGATTAGTGTTATTATTTGAGAGGAGACCCGAGCCCAGCAGTGGGACAGTTATGGGTTCTGATGAAAATAGCTACGGAATCCTAGATTATGCATGGGCCGACCTTAGACCAAAATGTATAATAGACTCAGTGTTCGTGAGGTTAACTTTTTTCTTTTTTATGATCTAAAATACGTCACAGAGCACAGCCTGCCGAGCTATGTATTGGGAAACATTTTTTGTTATTTTCGGTATGTTTTTTTCGACTACGCTTTTTTATTCTGAAAGCGGAGTCTATATAAAGCCCCTCCAAACTGAGCTATATTCAACAGCATTCTTCAGAACATTCCTTGGAGTCCTTGGAATATTAAACTTTTTTCTTTCAGTAAACAACAATGTCAGTTTCAACTTGTTTCGACTTGTTCCGAGTTATTGGAATTCTTGTGACAAAATTCCAAAGTATTTTTATAGTTCAATGTAATAAGTTCTGAGTCACATATTTTGAAGTTATTTTAAGTACGAATATTACAATTTCACTTAGTACATACAACTAAGTACTTAAGACTCTTTAAAGTCTTAAAAAGTTAGTTGTTTTATAATACCGGATATTTAGATGAAATAATTATGATTTAATTAAACCAAACATCGCAAAGTCGTTACTAACAAAAATTACGTCACTAATTAATCAACTAACACTCATTAAACGCATTAATTTATTCCGCGTTAACTAATTCGACGTCGAATTACAGATGATTAGATAAAAGTGAAACTAACAAACTTGTTTGAGTGTTAATTTAATACTAATGAAAACAAAACAAGTGCCAATCTCACATAACAAGATTCCAATCCATGTACGGTCCACTCTGTTCCCATAGATGCAGTGAACCAAAAACAACTTAGCGTGAGAACAACGTGCAAGCCAGTTTATATTACACTATACACTATCCATGTAATTTATTATATTAATTCTGCGGATTATTCCGGGGAGTATTCAATATCTGGGGACGTTCTTCCCCTTTCTACTCCTCCATATTAAACCACCTTTTTGAAACGGCTTTAAAAAACACCTTTAAAAAATTGGACATGCTTAAGTGTATTTATGATGCCTACATGAATTAATGATTTTTTAAATTTTGAAAGTTTGATTTTAATATGAGAGGGAACTTTATACGCCTTTTGATGAATATTACAGAAATTATGATTTTCGGATTTAACTTAGAATAATATAGTTTATGTCTCAAACTAAAAAAATATGTAGACTCCGCTTTCAGAAAAAAATCGCGTAATTAAAAAAAACATTGTCAATAACTACTGATAACGTTTCCTGGTACATTGCTCGGCTAGCCGTGCTCTGTGACGTATGTCAGTCGTGAAAAAAAAACATTGCCTCACTTTTTTGTTCTGTAGACTGAGTCCTATTATAGTATTCGATCTGAGGTTTATGTATTGATGTGCAGAAAGCTAAATACACACGTCTCATGAAAGGCGTTAGTATTCAATAATTTAAAAGAATAATATTTTGAAATAAATTAAAGCTAATCCAAAGACTACCAAAGAAGTAAATCGCATTAGAAATACCTCAGTAATTCCGTCGCAGACAAATCATATTAGACTAAACAAGAAATAAGATAAGCGTCTACTTCGAAAGTAATTCCCGCAATAACATTCTATTCTAGTGATCTTAATAAGTTTCGCGTGGCTGATTTACAAGCAATTAGACTAATAAATAATTAGCGTATAACGCGTTAATTACCGTATTAACAGTTTAACAGACAATAGCATGATAACCTCTGTTAACTCGTTGTCAATAACGAGATAAAATTAACTGCCGGTTAACTAACAAGCTAAGTAAAATAGGTCAGACTATATTTAAACTGTGCATAGGTCAATGTTATTTACATTTAGTATTAGATTTCGGATTACAATGAATTTAACCTAAACACCTTTTGTAGATCCTCTATAAATTTTAATTTGTTTTTTGTTATAAAATACATTATTCATTTGTTACAGGTAATGAAAACGATTACTTAACAGCAGCTACCATGTTTCAAAATCATACTTTCAGGTAAATTAAGGAGGTAATCATAAGAACGATGTCATGGAGAAAAATCAAACGATTTATCTGCATTTTTTTAAACCGCTTTGTCGATTTTCAGTATCCTCTTAACTTGAGTTTGGATTTTAATTTATAACCAAAATATTCTCAGGAACAAAATTTTCTTAGTATACAGTGTGAGTCTTCATAATATTCACATATTAAATTGTGAGAAACTATGCTTATTTTTATCGACGAAAAACCAATTATTTTTTTTTTATTTTTTTTAATTACATTTGCTACTGTGACCCTTGTGTAAATAAAAGGATACAACTTTTAAACTAAGTTATCTACCGGGATGAAACAAACTTATAAAAACTTCTTATAACAATCAATAGTAAAAAAAAACTTCTCAAAATCGAAAATAAACATGTTTTTATGGCGAAATCATGTTTTTTTTTTCATCAAATTTTACAGAAATTCCGAAATTACTCAATTAAATGCCCACATTACATTATAAAGACTCACACTGTGTACTGAAAATAATTAAAATGTAAGTTTTTAGATAACAATAAAATTTTAAGTAGGTAATTGCATCTTTACGTTTTCTTACCCTATGGTCTATTACGGTAGTAAATAATCAATTCTTATTAGGATCAGTGTAAGTAAATACAACATAAAATCAGTCATTTCCTCTCTTTATTTACAAAACAACATTCCAGTGAAAACCGTGACATGGTAACTAAAACATGTCGTTTCTTGCCAAGCCTTTTTATTCACTGAGCAAGGATGATTCTACTACAAACCTAAACCTTATTGTAATACAGTAAAGTTCATTATAAAAGTTAAAACAAATTTGCAAGGCTGACTTCATTTTTATACTGCAAAGTTGTTAAGCAATTTACATCGCTCTTATGTTTTGAGTCATAAGATTGTGAATCCCTTGATTGGACGGCAAGTAAAGAGGTTATTTTTTGTTCATTTTGCAACCTCAGTCGGCCGTAGACTGCATGACGCGTAGATCTTGTGGTTTTTGCAACCGCGCGATAGCAAACAACTTTAGTGATGTGACACGTTCATTGAATGACAGGTATTCGCGATTTTATCGATGTTTATTGGATAAATCAAGATAACAATTTGTCGGTTACAAAGCACGCCAATTCGATGTAATTTGGATACGGAGTTTAAGAAATAATCGTTTGTTATTTGGAAATTCACAACAATAAGAATATTATTATTTATTTTATAATGGTTTGTGGATATCGAAATTTTAAATAATTTGTAACAACAATTTTAAACTTTAGCCAACTGCGACACAGGACAGTGGTTTTCAATAGGATGTATGTATTTATGTATGTCTATTTCTTTGATAAGCCCTAAAACCCAAACAATTTTACGAATTCTACTATGAGGTGTCACTAAATTTCGTAATAAGACTCCGTTTTAAAACAGTTTCTTTTCTGTTTTTTTTTTTTTAATTTCTACTAATTACCTCATCAACAATTTAGGTACTAACTTAACTTATGGTTGGTAAGCTCATTTATCGGTAGTTTATTTATAAAACTCACAAAAACCTAACCAACATGATAACAAGTACGTAACTAACTCATAATATTTAGATCAAGACACTAAAAATATAATAAAAATAACTTTAATGATGAAATACATGATTAATGTCTGACTAAAGATCTGTTTATTATAACATTTAAATATAAGTAAATATATTTATAAATATTCGTCTATCTATTAAACAAAACCGAGATATCAAGTGTCTGTCAGAGGTTATCGAACCAATTCGTGTCAATACATTTAGTTCACGTATTCGCGTTTGTACTGATTATTTTTCATCCAATGAACTGTTTATAAATACTACTTTTTATCCAATTGGGCACTATCAAAGTTGAGGTCACTCTCCAATTAGTGTTAGAATTGCTTTGTTATCCTTCGATTAAATGAACGTATTTTAATTTTTAATACAAAAAAATACTACAGTTAAACATTTTTTTTATTCACTCATTTAATTTGTTTGTTTTTTTTCTAAAAGATTTTACCGGCACTAAAATACTTACCAACCACACGAATTAAGATCTGTCTAATCAACAACTTATTTAGGACCCTACAGTATAAGAACTATAAAATTTATAAAATTTAACTCATAATTACCTAATGTATAAACTTTAGTATAATGTTATGATAATGAATTAGATATTTAATATCAATCTTGTCGATGTAATCGTTCGTTTGTTATGACTGCTACCCAATGTTATTGTTGCTTATCTCCTGTTGATATAAAAATTATACAATAAAGGTATTTATATTATTTTAAGACATATAACCTTCGGCTATTTTAAGTTCAATTACACGTTATATTAAAACTAAATTTTATATAAAGTAACGCAGTAATAATAAAGTCATTAATTACTACAATTTTCTTATCTGGTATTGATATTAAACTGACTTGAAAAATTTTGTTATGCAAATATCTTTGCATAATTAATATCTAAGTGTTCATTAATTAATACTTTCCACTGTCAAGTTTCGAAGCAAATTATATTACGTAAGTAATGGTACCTATCAGATATCAAATGTAAATTTAATCATTGAACCAGTAATAGCGTGTATGATGTTGTAATTACATTTACAAGGTATAACTGAGCTACGAGTATCTTAATCGTCTTGAACAATATAAAATTGCCTTAAAAACTAAATAGTTCTAAAGAAGTTCTGATATTAGGTAATTAAATTAGGTAATTACACAAATAGACGATCCACAAATTTTACAAGAAGACATTTTTTAAAATAAGTGAATAACTTTAATTCCTATTTACACGATTGTAATTGCAAAATTCTGTAATAAGAGAAAGTAGAATAAAATTAAAATTGTTGATTATTATTACGAAGTCCCACAATTTTTTATCGACACGTAAATGAAAAATCACATCACTAATTCACTCTGTTTTGCGAGACCAATGCTTTGTTATAGGGCTGTCCAACACACACACATAAAAAATATCACATAAATAATATGCATAAAGGCAAAATGTACTAGAAGCCTTTGGTTACTTTGGTGGACCATGTAAAATGTCTGTGGAAACAAAAATGTCTGCCGGGATACATTTTTTCTAAATGATTGTTATTCATGTAAACTAGAAACATACCAATTTTCGTCTAAATAGGCCCGGTTATTTTGGAATTTGCATAATAAATTTAACAAATGTTATACCGAGGGAACGGAACCGTTTTTTAGATAAAATGTATCCCATAAAATATCCTTGCCGTATTAACTACAGACATGCCGATATTATTTTTTGTTTTCAGTATATTAATGGTTATTTTAACATTTATTTTTTTACACATCACAAAGAGAACAAATAAATAAACGTTAACACACTCATACCCCAGTAGGATTCCCTGTGTCGCGGGTGGCATGGACAATACAAATAACAAATCACTAACACCCATGACCCGAGAACAAACAACAACTATCACATAAATATCTGCCCCGGCCGGGAATCGAACCCGGGACCCCTCGCTTCGCAGGTAAGGTTACTACCAACTAGGCTACGGGGTCGTCAAAGAGATCACAAAAAATTAGATTAATATCTAAAATTGTTACAAAATTAACTTAATTAATAACTTGTCAGCTAAGATTGGATAAGAAAGTTTTCTCAAAAAGGCATTCGTAGCCAACCCTAGTAAATGAAACGGCATGCATGAGCTTAAAGTTTTTCCTTTTAGATCTAGTGTTTGCTAGCTAGTCTAGGTGTTAGCTCAGGCACACGCGTGGCTTGGAATTGATGGACTGCATTCCAATGTCATACCTATTAGGGTCTAAGACCATCCGGTTTAGCTTAAATAAGCAATGAACAGGAGGAACCTATAAAAACAGTTTTATGAATACTAGTACTGACATTATGTATTTTGTATTATATTTTGACCCTGTTGTTATAACGTGGTCACGGCGAAATTGCGATGACGTGGAAAATTTGACAGATCAAGTTTGACAGTATCCTGTCAAGAGTTTTAGTTTGCACGTGTCTGTTTGTGTGAGTATACTATAAGTATACATAAATATATGTATGTGTATATGTGTGTTAGCTTTGCAACTAACTTAGCTGTCATAACTCTAACTTCAGTTAACACATTTTAAGTAGTAACAAAATTCATTCCTCATAATTACATTTTTACTCCAAACACAACAGCTAGGGACAAAAGTTTTAATGGAAAATACGAAAAGCACGTACTAAGCACATTCTAGGTAACGATACTTGAGGGTTAACTCTGAGAGCAAACGTAAAAAGTTACGTCGTAAAATACATTTTATGACATAAACATGAGAGTACAATTTTATGTAATGTGTAACTAGGAATTTAGCTAGAGTAGTGGTTCATGTACACATAAGTGCTAGATCATTTCTCAACCCATTATGGGGTCAAGGTTGTGGTCAAAATTAATGAAAGACTAAAGTTGAATTTAGTAAAAGAGTATGGCATCGCCGCATTAATGGCACAATACTGAGCTCATATCTCTCCTCATAATGAGGGAGACTTAGAGCATATTCGACCACGCTGCTCCAGCGCGGATTAACAAGCAGATATGATTGTAGATAGAAAGGCTTAATACATTCTAAGTGTGAAAATTCAGACAGTTTGTCGATCAATATTCATATAACTCACCTATGACGAAATGCAGGTCACCCATACAAACAAAACCACAAAGCTATCACCTCCTTTCATTTCTCACTTTAATAAATAAATCAAAATAAACCATTAAAGCGTTTTTTTTCAACCGTCAGCACTAATAAACACGATGACACCTTCCCGCTTTGAGCTGTCCGATTATCGATAAAAGATTCCGCGATAAAACATCGGATGGTTCCGCATTAAAGTTGAATCGATTTCTCGCGCGCTGTCGATGAAACCGATAACACTAGCCGTTAGTTTATCGACGCGTCTCTGTTATCGATACGAATGTCGCAACACTAGATATGTAAAGTGTAGTTAGGTGAGATTTATTCAAAGGTTTATTTATGGGCAATCTGCCTGACGTTTTGAGCATAGTTATTGCCGATATACCCCTGTTCAATCTTATAACAGAAATTATTGCGCAAAAAGTACTGGAAATGAATAAAAGTAGAACCAACATTAAATATTTTCACATTAATGAACCTTGATTTTTGATCTTTTTAATTATAATAATTAAATTTATTTAGTGTTTATTCATCATACTAATATAAAATATGTGTCTTAATAAAATTTAATTACAGTTTACAAATTATGTTGGGACACAAAAAATATCACAGAATTACTTAACAATTACAACGAATTATTCAAGACTGACCAATTTTAACAAGATTTCATCGATAACTTAATCTGATTGGCATGTGCACCGATTTATCGATTATTCAAAACCATTACATCACTAAGATTTGATCGAGATAACGAAACTTTTTTTAAATACAATCCCAATATGACGTAACCAAAAAAAATATTAACAGGTGTCACAATGTTTAATTTAAAGCTTAACTTTAATTGTTGTTGTTGATTATATAAACGTAGATGCTTATTATATAAATATTAATTATTTTTACATAATAACTCAGCGTTTATACAACCTATTATAATCATTGGTGTGTCTTAGTGTTCGATTAATTGTGTAACTTTACCGATTACATTCTTTTTTTTGGTACGCTCTATAGCACAACTTAACGGATTTTAACATGTGAAAAGAGTCCGTAAATTTACCCACGATAATAATGGCGTTTATTTCAAAGCAATATTAATAGCTCTATCCCAGAAACCACTAACTGTAGCAGTAATCTAGGTCTATAACTATGTATAAGTCAATACCTATGTATGGAGTTGGGAACCACTCAGAACGCGTCGTTATAGTGATGTGCTTAGTACCACAATTTTCTCATGTGACAAAACAATAGGAGAGAGTTATCAATACCATCACACGCTAGTGTTGTACCGTCGCGGTTAGTTTAGTGTTCGTAGCAGCGTAGCTTCGTAGCAGTCAAGTGACTTAAGTCTTTCCGGTCACCGGTTCTCAAACTGTTGCGAGTTGGTGTCACGCAACGAATAGAATATCAGATCGCGTTTAATAAATTTTGTTAGGTATAATAGGTATAGTTTTTTTTTTTGGAATGTAAACAACAATTATTTATGTAGATAACTAAAGTTATTCATCTATTTTTTGATATAATTTCCTTATTCATACAAAATATTACATTATTTGGCTTGGCATTAAAACTTTATATTACAAACAGAATTAATAGATAAGTATTTTATAGATTAAGTTAGATACTTTTTTGTTATTGCATAAATAATATTATTAATGTTTGTAACAACTCCCGGCCCCATCCAATCAAATTTTTATTCAAAATAATTCCTTACAAAAAACCAGAATAAAAAAATTCAATAGTTCTAGCAATCCTTGCGAAGTTGTGAAGTAGCTATCTACTTTATGTGAAATGTTACCAACACATTTCTAACTTCACGCATCGTGTTATCGTATCGCGTGCAATTATAACCGGCTGCCAATTATACTCGTATCTCTATTGTTCGTTTTATCTGTGACAGTACGTTTCTACAGCCTGCAAGGAAACCCAGTATGCAGTTTTATTCATTTTATTACGAAGAAAGGACGTTTTGAAGTACAATTTTTGAAGTTGCAAAAATTTTCGAATAAAATTTAATTTATGAAAATTTTATCGATACAGTAAAATATAATATTTTTTATGATTTATCGTTTGTAGACATTACTTATTTTAAAAATAGAAAAAGATTTTGGTTCAACCAATCTCTCGAAATTAGCACTGACTACCGGATTCAAAGTTAGCGTACAAATTTTAAACCTCTATTTTATTTTGCAACTTATTATACAAAACAACTCAAAATAAATGCAAATCGACAAAAATCGACCTACACGACATTTTCTTTATTACCAAGCTAACATTAAGCTATGATAGGAACGGTCTTTATCTGTTTTTTATTTATGTATAGCTAGTTGCTACCCTTTTTCATTTCATATTCATTTAATTAAAACGTAATTTATATTTATGATTCGAAAACGATGTTTGAACTGCCCTCAGTTAACAAGAAAATTGTTCAATTATCTCTTCAAAGGCATGGCGAATCTCTTTGGTAGCCGTAACAATTTCAATAATAATTAAACGTAATTGCTTCCTATAAATCTATTCAAATAGCTCCAATTACTATTCCCGCGGTGTAATATCTTTATTAGTTTAAATATTAGTTAAATTGTACAAGTGCGTGGCTTTGTTTATAACATTTTGAATTGAAAGATTGTTAAAAAATACAGCTAATATTATTAAAGGTATATTTGAAGCACTCGAAAAAGTCGAACAACTGCCTGCGCGGTCAGAAAGTTGTTGGGTGACCGCTAGTGGCGAAATTTCTAGAACGTCTCCGTGCTTGAGCTGAATTAAAATTTGTGAGACTTATTAGGTAAACATTTTTACTAACCTTAACATGCATAAATGTAAAGTTTAACTACATACTACACACTTGTATTAGTATTGAGAAGGGGTCCAAAACTGAACCCTTTACCTATTATTACACGGATATCAGCTAATTCACACACTCACAGTTGATTGTGCAATATGAACCTAAGACAGTCTCATGTGAGCTCATCAAAATATGGTCACGATCGTATCATGCTCCACAAAACCACAATGATAAGGGTCTGTCTACAGTTTAAGCGGATAGCGATTCAAACAGCGTATTTTGAATTTGACTAAAAAAAAAGTTTAAAAGTTCTAGGTCTGTTTTTCAAAGGCGTGTGAAGTCTGCTAATCTATGCTTGACTAGTGTTGTAGACTATGGCCTGTACCACACTGTGTTATGAGGTACTTAAACCCTGGAGTAGGATAATTATAGGTTCCTAATTATTTTTATTTCATTTAATTTTATTAATTCTTTCTTTTTAAACTTATGCTAAATTCTAATACAAGCTACAAAAATCGATACAAAAAAGCATAATTTCATTCAATTAAATAAGTAATTTGAATTTTAATTGTTTATGATAAAAAAAAACTGCATATTAAAAACCTGAAATAACATCAACCTCAGCATATATAAGCTAAATAGTCATGCTATATAATTAGTCACGCAATTTCGAAAAACTGATATAAATTTAGTCGAATGCTCCCTCTACTTTTGATCCATGACTTCAACAGTTCTTTCTTACATTATATCTATTATTATTCTTATTATATATATATAGAGACTTCTCTAACTGACGTGACTGACAGTTGACGTGGTCAGTCATATTGAAAAATACACCGAAGCGAAGCGAGGGCGGGTCTACTAGTAAATAAATAGTAATAGTATCCTCTCCCGAAGCTTGATAAGATCACAGCGACAAAGTCGTTTCGGCCACTGTTGATAACATCTCAAGATCCGAGATACGTATCTCGTTCGTGCGGACATGTCAATAATAATACTAGAAAAGTTTTCACTACTAGTATCTCAACTTGTTATTGTCTATTGAAAGTGAGAACTTGATATGTGGTTGTCATATTGGCTTTTAATTATGTGCTATCTGGACGTACGGGTTTGTATGGTTCCGGAAGCACCGTCATAGCGAATTATTATGAATAGTAAAAGTATTTTAATTAGTTGTAGAAAACATTGAATTTATATTAATAGTAACAGATTTTTGTATTACTGTTGTTTATTACGTAATTTTACAAAATGTTTACTGTTATAAATTTTTTAAATAGTATTCAAAGTGATAGTTGCTTTTTAAAATCAACCATTATATATGTATGTATGTATGTATTGTCGTTTATTTTCATTTATATTTATTGTCATTCTTAAATATTGCTATATTTTTTTAACATATTTTTATCTTTACGTAACAGTATTTGCCAATAGTATGATAAAAAATAAATATCAATGCTAATAGCTATTTAATTCAAAAACGATAAAAAATTAACCCTACGCAGCATGAAAAATACTCCGTACAAATCATAATTAATTCCGCCCAAAGGGAAATGAAAGTTCTTTGACAATAAAAAATAAATTGGGAGCCTCTGCGGAATTGTACGAAATTTTATCAGCATATTGTACCGAGTCACGCTATGCTAAACTTCAACAAAAATGTTATTCAAATGAGGACATTGAATATATATTTCTGTTAATAAAATGTCGCTCAAGCCTAAATGTGCCTAATGTTGCTTAATGTTAAAAAAATCGTCAAAAAATTGTAGTGTTTATTTAGAAATCGTCACTAACATGCAATGGAAAGCATGATAGATAATAATGTTAACATACAGACATAATCATACTATTATTAAACTAGCATTTTTTGTTAATTAATTGTAATTAAAAATTATATTTTCTGGCGTCGTGATACTAAATGACTTATTGGTAATTAGCATTACTTTATGTGTAAGAATATTAATTTGTTTAATTCGTTTATTTCATTGTAGTAACATTCACCCATGACTCGATAATTAGTAACGCTGGTATCGAATATTGTCATCAAATGTGACGTATCTGTTAAATCCGAGAATTTATTTTCCTTATCAACTCACACCAATTTGAGAACCTCTGACCGACATCAGATCGAAAATCGAAACACAAGTCGGCCGATCAAAATACGGAAGCAAGTTAAATTCATGGCAGTAACCTCCAAGCTATTAAGATTTCATTCCTATCGCTTTGACAATCAAGTCCTTGTATTTCAATCCACAATAGGATGCACAATAGCCGCCGATATATTAACTGTATCCTAAAACCGCATCTATTGTCTTATCAGAAGGTCGATTGTTCCGTGAACTTTCCAGCTTTCCATTCAATGAAATCAGGAAATAGTAAAGATGTTGAGATTTGATTGAGAAAACGTCATTATTCACGTGAACGCAGATCTTAGATTAGACCACGTGGCTAGGTTCAACATCTGTTTGTTTAACCGCAATATGAATAATCGTGAGGACTGAAGCTTTATTAATTCTCTGGCATATCTAGATTTTATGTTTCTGTTTTCAATTTATATAAATCCTTTGAACGCTGCGGATGTTAATGCATAGATAAAAAGTTTCTTACAATTCCTTGTTCATTGTGTTATATCTGATGAAAAACATGGCTTTTATAATTATGATTACTTCCAACTCATCTTCGCTACGCTTCGAGAAACACATATAACAGAATGTTAGAACAGTGTTTTTTTGTTTACAATCATTGCGACACGACATATTGTATTGGTTGTTGCATCGTGTCTTATAAATCGGCATAAAATCTTTATGTCCTATTCATACAGAAATTAAATTGGCTTTAATGCATTAGCGGCTTTCTATCAGAGCACAATCCCTCCCCTCCTATACTGAGCCTAGAGATTCTACCATCACTGCACCAAAGGCTTAACGTGCCTTCCGAAGCACAGCACTCAAGAAGTTCTCCCACTAGCGGTCACCCATCCACTTTCCGACCGCGCCCGTAGTTGCTTAACTTCATCGATCACTTAGCCGACACAAGCCATGAAGCTATGACCAATAATATTGGGTACTATACCCAGTATCAATAGATACCTATACCCAGTCAGATAGCTTCACAAGCCAGCAAGCCATACCAATCAGTATTCTAACAAATTCCGTCTATTGAGCTGTCTCTAGCTTCGCTAGAGCTACTAGTCTACACAATAATTGCCACATATTCTCACTGATGGCTCCAAGGATTATCCTGTCAATCAACACACTTCTACTTCCTTTCATACTGCTGTATGTGATAATTCAGCGTGGAATTATCAGATAATTTCGTTGCCCTTACGTTGTCGTAGGGCTGTTAAAATTTTAAAGTCTAGTATTAAATGTGGTTTCTTTTAGATAAAAGCAGCTATACTTGCTTAAAAAATTGAGAAAACGGAACTACTTAATTAAAAGTAAATTGAAGGGGATTTTGATCACTTAAATTTTTGAAAACATGACTTCATTCACAAAAAAAATGAGCTTTCAAGTATTTTGGAAGATGTTGAAAAATAGATAGGTAGTATCAGCTGTTTCTAACTATCATAACCGGAAACAATGACTAATTGTGCCCTCTGAAGGACGGAAGCTTTCAAAAAATAATTTTTATTCGCCACTATCGGTCACCCATCCACTTTCCAACCGCGTTCTCAGTTGCTTAACTTCTTCGATCGCTTAGAATCTATATAAGCCGCCGGGCTACAAGCTTATTTCTATTAATTTTATTAATTTTATTTATTTGTTACTTTACACAGCCCTGTTAATAACGGAACTAGGCCATAATAAATGTTCCCACAGTTACGTGTGAAATTGCATGTTGGGGCAACTCAGTGTTTAGTTACTGAGCATCTACTGACCGCTTGTATTCCAAGACCCTATTATGCTCAATTGGAACATAATCAATCATTATTATAGACCCGTTTTGTGGTCAAAATTCAACCACGTAATTCCTTATGTCAAACTTTAGAAATAGTAAATTCGTTCGTGATCATTGGTTGGTAGATGTCATCGATAACCGTCTGTCAATGACGTATGTACAGACGTATGTTATCGTGTCAAACAAAGCAAGGTGGTAAAAAAAGGTTTAATAGCAAAGGTCTAGAACTTTTTTTTTGTTATGGTTACATAATTGTTATTAATTTTCTCGTAGTATTTAACTTATTTAATTCGAAATAAATTACATGATATCCAATGCACCCTAAAGTGAGATTACATGAGATTCGCCTTGTCCCCCATCCCAGTTTGAAACTTACGTAGACCCCTCCCGTCAAGTATGACGCTCCCAACTAGGCGAGTAGATCGTCTTTATTACTAAGTTTGATTGGGGGATTATAGAAACCTTAGAATTCAGTTTGTTTAAGTAGAACACAGTTTAAATGGAATAGTAAGTACACATTTGCCACCGATTGACACTTCTATGGCTGGAATTTGTTGGATACTCCATTTGAATACATAATCGGTACCCAATATTGGTTGTAGACCGCAAGAGATAAGCGATAAACTTATATAATACAAAGAAATATAAGTGCAGTACATTATGTATCTAAAAATAATATAGTCAGTAAAAGTGACCTGCACATGCTTCGCTTCTGTAGACCCTTAATTATCGCGTAAAAATAAAATGTGTTTTAATTAGACCCTGTAATCTGACTGACAAACATGCCAAAAAGACAGACAGGTAATATATTTAAAAAAAAATGTTGGAGCTCTATAAAATTAGAAACCTGCGTTCAAATACTAAAAAAATAACAGAAAATTTAATGTTTAGCCTTTTAGTATAATTCATTTATTCTGTGGTTTCCATCGATTTTCCAATACTATATTCAGTATGTTGTATTTAATAGTTTTTCGCCTGTAATACAACAAGCTAGCTCACTAAAACCGTTAGCCGTTTATAAGGTTTTGACACATTGGTTTATCGATAGTAATGACAACCTTATTCGGTAACTACGATTCGTAGTATTCAAGTGAATATTGAATAGAATGTCTACTTAATTTGGATAAATCATCAAAACACGTACAACTACACGCATACAGACGCATACGTAGACACACATAAACTTACGCGCCAACACATATGCACAAAAGCACGCAAATACCAATTACACATCTATTTTTAACCGATTTCAAAAAAAAGGTTATCAATTCTACATGTATGTATGTAATATTATTGAAACTGCGAAATTTTTACACAGGATTATCTAGAAGGGCTTACTAAACAAATATACAAATTTTCATAGATGTATGTATGTATGTATGTATGTATGTGGGTATGTTTGTTTGTTTGTCCAAGCGTAGCTCCGAAACGAATTATCAGATTTGGACCATTCTTTTTTTATTCGACTACACTTACTCCAAATTAGGGAACAGTATATTTTTTATCCAAATCGGTGCAGTAGTTTCTGAGCTATGGAGTAAAACGTGTCACGGCATAGCCTAATATTACGAGCTACATGTATGG